>CAUJLB010000017.1:0-56472 GCA_963243735.1 Neocrepidodera transversa
TGAAAATAAATGAAAATACATGTAATTACATAAAAGTAAATGAAAATAAATGAAAGTAGATGAAAATAAATCAACATAAATAAAAAATTAATGTTAATACATGAAAATAAATGATAATACATGAAAATACAAAAAAATAAATGAAAACAAATGAAAATTCTTGGAAATACATGAAAGTAAATGAAAATACATGTAAAAAAATGAAAATACATGTAAATACATTAAAGTAAATGAGAACAAATGATAATACATGAAAATAAATGAAAATAAATGAAAATGAATGAAAATAAATGAAAATAAATGAAAATAAATGAAAATAAATGAAAATAAATGAAAATAAATGAAAATAAATGAAAATAAATGAAAACAAATGAAAATAAATGAAAATAAATGAAAATAAATGAAAATAAATGAAAATAAATGAAAATAAATGAAAATAAATGAAAATAAATGAAAATAAATGAAAATAAATGAAAATAAATGAAAATAAATGAAAATAAATGAAAATAAATGAAAATAAATGAAAATAAATGAAAATAAATGAAAATAAATGAAAATAAATGAAAATAAATGAAAATAAATGAAAATAAATGAAAATAAATGAAAATAAATGAAAATAAATGAAAATAAATGAAAATAAATGAAAATAAATGAAAATAAATGAAAACAAATGAAAATACATGTAAATACATGACAGTTAATGAAAATAAATGAAAATAAATGAAAATAAATGAAAATAAATGAAAATAAATGATAATACATGAAAATACAAAAAAATAAATGAAAACAAATGAAAATTCTTGGAAATACATGAAAGTAAATGAAAATACATGTAAAAAAATGAAAACAAATGAAAATACATGTTAATACATTAAAGTAAATGAGAACAAATTATAATACATGAAAATAAATGAAAATAAATGAAAATAAATGAAAATATATGAAAATAAATGAAAATAAATGAAAATAAATGAAAATAAATGAATACAAATGAAAATACATGTAAATACATGAAAGTTAATGAAAATAAATGAAAATACATGTAATTACATAAAAATAAATGAAAATAAATGAAAGTAGATGAAAATAAATAATAATACATGAAAATACATGAAAATACATGAAAATAAATGAAAAGAAATGAAAATTCATGGAAATACTGAAAGTAAATGAAAATACATGTAAAAAAATGAAAACAAATGAAAATACATGTAAATACATTAAAGTAAATAGAACAAATGATAATACATGAAAATAAATGAAAATAAATGATAATACATGAAAATAAATGAAAATTAATGATAATACATGAAAATACATAAAAATAAATAAAAACAAATGAAAATTCATGGAAATACTGAAAGTAAATGAAAATACATGTAAAAAAATGAAAACAAATGAAAATACATGTAAATACATTAAAGTAAATAGAACAAATGATAATACAAGAAAATAAATGAAAATAAATGAAAATAAATGAAAATAAATGAAAATAAATGAAAATAAATGAAAATAAATGAAAATAAATGAAAATAAATGAAAATAAATGAAAATAAATGAAAATAAATGAAAATAAATGAAAATAAATGAAAATAAATGAAAATAAATGAAAATAAATGAAAATAAATGAAAATAAATGAAAATAAATGAAAATAAATGAAAATAAATGAAAATAAATGAAAATAAATGAAAATAAATGAAAATAAATGAAAATAAATGAAAATAAATGAAAATAAATGAAAATAAATGAAAATAAATGAAAATAAATGAAAATAAATGAAAATAAATGAAAATAAATGAAAATAAATGAAAATAAATGAAAATAAATGAAAATAAATGAAAATAAATGAAAACAAATGAAAATACATGTAAATACATGAAAGTGAATGAAAATAAATGAAAATACATGTAATTACATAAAAGTAAATGAAAATAAATGAAAGTATATGAAAATAAATGAACATAAATAAAAATAAATGTTAATACATGAAAATAAATGAAAATAAATGATAATACATGAAAATACAAAAAAATAAATGAAAATTCTTGGAAATACATGAAAGTAAATGAAAATACATGTAAAAAAAATGAAAACAAATGAAAATACATGTAAATACATTAAAGTAAATGAGAACAAATGATAATACATGAAAATAAATGAAAATAAATGAAAATGAATAAAATTAATGAAAATAAATGAAAATATATGAAAATAAATGAAAATAAATGAAAATAAATGAAAATAAATGAAAATAAATGAAAATAAATGAAAATACATGAAAGTAAATGAAAATAAATGAAAATAAATGAAAATAAATGAAAATAAATGAAAATAAATAAAAATAAATGAAAATAAATGAAAATAAATGAAAATAAATGAAAATAAATGAAATAAATGAAAATAAATGAAAATAAATGAAAATAAATAAAAATAAATGAAAATAAATGAAAATAAATGAAAATAAATGAAAATAAATGAAAATAAATGAAAATAAATGAAAATAAATGAAAATAAATGAAAATAAATGAAAATAAATGAAAATAAATGAAAATAAATGAAAATAAATGAAAATAAATGAAAATAAATGAAAATAAATGAAAATAAATGAAAATAAATGAAAATAAATGAAAATAAATGAAAATAAATGAAAATAAATGAAAATAAATGAAAATAAATGAAAATAAATGAAAATAAATGAAAATAAATGAAAATAAATGAAAATAAATGAAAATAAATGAAAATAAATGAAAATAAATGAAAATAAATGAAAATAAATGAAAATAAATGAAAATAAATGAAAACAAATGAAAATACATGAAAGTTAATGAAAATAAATGAAAATACATGTAATTACATAAAAGTAAATGAAAATAAATGAAAGTAGATGAAAATAAATGAACATAAATAAAAATAAATGTTAATACATGAAAATAAATGAAAATAAATGATAATACATGAAAATACAAAAAAATAAATGAAAACAAATGAAAATTCTTGGAAATACATGAAAGTTAATGAAAATACATGTAAAAAAATGAAAATACATGTAAATACATTAAAGTAAATGAGAACAAATGATAATACATGAAAATAAATGAAAATAAATGAAAATAAATGAAAATAAATGAAAATAAATGAAAATGAATGAAAATAAATGAAAATAAATGAAAATATATGAAAATAAATGAAAATAAATGAAAATAAATGAAAATAAATGAAAATAAATGAAAATAAATGAAAATAAATGAAAATAAATGAAAATAAATGAAAATAAATGAAAATAAATGAAAATAAATGAAAATAAATGAAAATAAATGAAAATAAATGAAAATAAATGAAAATAAATGAAAATAAATGAAAATAAATGAAAACAAATGAAAATTCATGGAAATACATAAAAGTAAATCAAAATACATGTAAATACATTAAAGTAAATGAGAACAAATGATAATACATGAAAATTAATGAAAATAAATGATAATACATGAAAATACATAAAAATAAATGAAAAAAAATGAAAATAAATGAAAATAAATGAAAATAAATGAAAATAAATGAAAATACATGTAAATACATGAAAGTAAATGAAAATTAATAAAAATTCATGGAAAAACATAAAAGTAAATGAAAATACATGTAAAAAAATGAAAACGAATGAAAATACATGTAAATACATTAAAGTAAATGAGAACAAATGATAATACATGAAAATTAATGAAAATAAATGATAATACATGAAAATACATAAAAATAAATAAAAACAAATGAAAATTTATGGAAATATATGAGTGTAAATGAAAATACGTGTAAAAAAATGAAAACAAATGAAAATACATGTAAATACATTAAAGTAAATGAGAACAAATGAAAATAGATGAAAATAGATGAAAATAGATGAAAATAAATGAAAATAAATGAAAATAAATGAAAATAAATGAAAATAAATGAAAATAAATGAAAATAAATGATAATACATGAAAATACATAAAAATAAATAAAAACAAATGAAAATTCATGGAAATACATGAAAGTAAATGAAAAAACGTGTAAATAAATGAAAACAAATGAAAATACATGTAAATACATTAAAGTAAATGAGAACAAATGAAAATAGATGAAAATAGATGAAAATAAATGAAAATAAATGAAAATAAATGAAAATTAATGAAAATAAATGAAAATAAATGAAAATAAATGAAAATAAATGAAAATAAATGAAAATAAATGAAAATAAATGAAAATAAATGAAAATAAATGAAAATAAATGAAAATAAATGAAAATAAATGAAAATAAATGAAAATAAATGAAAATAAATGAAAATAAATGAAAATAAATGAAAATAAATGAAAATAAATGAAAATAAATGAAAATAAATGAAAATAAATGAAAATAAATGAAAATAAATGAAAATAAATGAAAATAAATGAAAATAAATGAAAATAAATGAAAATAAATGAAAATAAATGAAAATAAATGAAAATAAATGAAAATAAATGAAAATAAATGAAAATAAATGAAAATAAATGAAAATAAATGAAAATAAATGAAAATAAATGAAAATAAATGAAAATAAATGAAAATAAATGAAAATAAATGAAAATAAATGAAAATAAATGAAAATAAATGAAAATAAATGAAAATAAATGAAAATAAATGAAAATAAATGAAAATAAATGAAAATAAATGAAAATAAATGAAAATAAATGAAAATAAATGAAAATAAATGAAAATAAATGAAAATAAATGAAAATAAATGAAAATAAATGAAAATAAATGAAAATAAATGAAAATAAATGAAAATAAATGAAAATAAATGAAAATAAATGAAAATAAATGAAAATAAATGAAAATAAATGAAAATAAATGAAAATAAATGAAAATAAATGAAAATAAATGAAAATAAATGAAAATAAATGAAAATAAATGAAAATAAATGAAAATAAATGAAAATAAATGAAAATAAATGAAAATAAATGAAAATAAATGAAAATAAATGAAAATAAATGAAAATAAATAAAAATAAATGAAAATAAATGAAAATAAATGAAAATAAATGAAAATAAATGAAAATAAATGAAAATAAATGAAAATAAATGAAAATAAATGAAAATAAATGAAAATAAATGAAAATAAATGAAAATAAATGAAAATAAATGAAAATAAATGAAAATAAATGAAAATAAATGAAAATAAATGAAAATAAATGAAAACAAATGAAAATACATGTAAATACATGAAAGTTAATGAAAATAAATGAAAATACATGTAATTACATAAAAGTAAATGAAAATAAATGAAAGTAGATGAAAATAAATCAACATAAATAAAAATTAATGTTAATACATGAAAATAAATGAAAATAAATGATAATACATGAAAATACAAAAAAATAAATGAAAACAAATGAAAATTCTTGGAAATACATGAAAGTAAATGAAAATACATGTAAAAAAATGAAAATACATGTAAATACATTAAAGTAAATGAGAACAAATGATAATACATGAAAATAAATGAAAATAAATGAAAATGAATGAAAATAAATGAAAATAAATGAAAATAAATGAAAATAAATGAAAATAAATGAAAACAAATGAAAATAAATGAAAATAAATGAAAATAAATGAAAATAAATGAAAATAAATGAAAATAAATGAAAATAAATGAAAATAAATGAAAATAAATGAAAATAAATGAAAATAAATGAAAATAAATGAAAATAAATGAAAATAAATGAAAATAAATGAAAATAAATGAAAATAAATGAAAATAAATGAAAATAAATGAAAATAAATGAAAATAAATGAAAATAAATGAAAATAAATGAAAATAAATGAAAATAAATGAAAATAAATGAAAATAAATGAAAATAAATGAAAATAAATGAAAATAAATGAAAATAAATGAAAATAAATGAAAATAAATGAAAATAAATGAAAATAAATGAAAATAAATGAAAATAAATGAAAATAAATGAAAATAAATGAAAATAAATGAAAATAAATGAAAATAAATGAAAATAAATGAAAATAAATGAAAATAAATGAAAATAAATGAAAATAAATGAAAACAAATGAAAATACATGTAAATACATGAAAGTTAATGAAAATAAATGAAAATAAATGAAAATAAATGATAATACATGAAAATACAAAAAATAAATGAAAACAAATGAAAATTCGTGGAAATACATGAAAGTAAATGAAAATACATGTAAAAAAATGAAAACAAATGAAAATACATGTTAATACATTAAAGTAAATGAGAACAAATTATAATACATGAAAATAAATGAAAATAAATGAAAATGAATGAAAATAAATGAAAATATATGAAAATAAATGAAAATAAATGAAAATAAATGAAAATAAATGAAAATAAATGAATACAAATGAAAATACATGTAAATACATGAAAGTTAATGAAAATAAATGAAAATACATGTAATTACATAAAAATAAATGAAAATAAATGAAAGTAGATGAAAATAAATAATAATACATGAAAATACATGAAAATAAATGAAAAGAAATGAAAATTCATGGAAATACTGAAAGTAAATGAAAATACATGTAAAAAAATGAAAACAAATGAAAATACATGTAAATACATTAAAGTAAATAGAACAAATGATAATACATGAAAATAAATGAAAATAAATGATAATACATGAAAATAAATGAAAATTAATGATAATACATGAAAATACATAAAAATAAATAAAAACAAATGAAAATTCATGGAAATACTGAAAGTAAATGAAAATACATGTAAAAAAATGAAAACAAATGAAAATACATGTAAATACATTAAAGTAAATAGAACAAATGATAATACAAGAAAATAAATGAAAATAAATGAAAATAAATGAAAATAAATGAAAATAAATGAAAATAAATGAAAATAAATGAAAATAAATGAAAATAAATGAAAATAAATGAAAATAAATGAAAATAAATGAAAATAAATGAAAATAAATGAAAATAAATGAAAATAAATGAAAATAAATGAAAATAAATGAAAATAAATGAAAATAAATGAAAATAAATGAAAATAAATGAAAATAAATGAAAATAAATGAAAATAAATGAAAATAAATGAAAATAAATGAAAATAAATGAAAATAAATGAAAATAAATGAAAATAAATGAAAATAAATGAAAATAAATGAAAATAAATGAAAATAAATGAAAATAAATGAAAATAAATGAAAATAAATGAAAATAAATGAAAATAAATGAAAATAAATGAAAATAAATGAAAATAAATGAAAATAAATGAAAATAAATGAAAATAAATGAAAATAAATGAAAATAAATGAAAATAAATGAAAATAAATGAAAATAAATGAAAATAAATGAAAATAAATGAAAATAAATGAAAATAAATGAAAATAAATGAAAATAAATGAAAATAAATGAAAATAAATGAAAATAAATGAAAATAAATGAAAACAATTGAAAATACATGTAAATACATGAAAGTGAATGAAAATAAATGAAAATACATGTAATTACATAAAAGTAAATGAAAATAAATGAAAGTATATGAAAATAAATGAACATAAATAAAAATAAATGTTAATACATGAAAATAAATGAAAATAAATGATAATACATGAAAATACAAAAAAATAAATGAAAACAAATGAAAATTCTTGGAAATACATGAAAGTAAATGAAAATACATGTAAAAAAATGAAAACAAATGAAAATACATGTAAATACATTAAAGTAAATGAGAACAAATGATAATACATGAAAATAAATGAAAATAAATGAAAATGAATAAAATTAATGAAAATAAATGAAAATATATGAAAATAAATGAAAATAAATGAAAATAAATGAAAATAAATGAAAATAAATGAAAATAAATGAAAATACATGAAAGTAAATGAAAATAAATGAAAATAAATGAAAATAAATAAAAATAAATGAAAATAAATGAAAATAAATGAAAATAAATGAAATAAATGAAAATAAATGAAAATAAATGAAAATAAATAAAAATAAATGAAAATAAATGAAAATAAATGAAAATAAATGAAAATAAATGAAAATAAATGAAAATAAATGAAAATAAATGAAAATAAATGAAAATAAATGAAAATAAATGAAAATAAATGAAAATAAATGAAAATAAATGAAAATAAATGAAAATAAATGAAAATAAATGAAAATAAATGAAAATAAATGAAAATAAATGAAAATAAATGAAAATAAATGAAAATAAATGAAAATAAATGAAAATAAATGAAAATAAATGAAAATAAATGAAAATAAATGAAAATAAATGAAAATAAATGAAAATAAATGAAAATAAATGAAAATAAATGAAAATAAATGAAAATAAATGAAAATAAATGAAAATAAATGAAAATAAATGAAAATAAATGAAAATAAATGAAAATAAATGAAAATAAATGAAAATAAATGAAAATAAATGAAAATAAATGAAAATAAATGAAAATAAATGAAAATAAATGAAAACAAATGAAAATACATGAAAGTTAATGAAAATAAATGAAAATACATGTAATTACATAAAAGTAAATGAAAATAAATGAAAGTAGATGAAAATAAATGAACATAAATAAAAATAAATGTTAATACATGAAAATAAATGAAAATAAATGATAATACATGAAAATACAAAAAAATAAATGAAAACAAATGAAAATTCTTGGAAATACATGAAATTTAATGAAAATACATGTAAAAAAATGAAAATACATGTAAATACATTAAAGTAAATGAGAACAAATGATAATACATGAAAATAAATGAAAATAAATGAAAATAAATGAAAATAAATGAAAATAAATGAAAATAAATGAAAATGAATGAAAATAAATGAAAATAAATGAAAATATATGAAAATAAATGAAAATAAATGAAAATAAATGAAAATAAATGAAAATAAATGAAAATAAATGAAAATAAATGAAAATAAATGAAAATGAATGAAAATAAATGAAAATAAATGAAAATAAATGAAAATAAATGAAAACAAATGAAAATTCATGGAAATACATAAAAGTAAATCAAAATACATGTAAATACATTAAAGTAAATGAGAACAAATGATAATACATGAAAATTAATGAAAATAAATGATAATACATGAAAATACAAAAAAATAAATGAAAAAAAATGAAAATAAATGAAAATAAATGAAAATAAATGAAAATACATGTAAATACATGAAAGTAAATGAAAATTAATGAAAATTCATGGAAAAACATAAAAGTAAATGAAAATACATGTAAAAAAATGAAAACGAATGAAAATACATGTAAATACATTAAAGTAAATGAGAACAAATGATAATACATGAAAATTAATGAAAATAAATGATAATACATGAAAATACATAAAAATAAATAAAAACAAATGAAAATTCATGGAAATATATGAGTGTAAATGAAAATACGTGTAAAAAAATGAAAACAAATGAAAATACATGTAAATACATTAAAGTAAATGAGAACAAATGAAAATAGATGAAAATAGATGAAAATAAATGAAAATAAATGAAAATAAATGAAAATAAATGAAAATAAATGAAAATAAATGAAAATAAATGATAATACATGAAAATACATAAAAATAAATAAAAACAAATGAAAATTCATGGAAATACATGAAAGTAAATGAAAAAACGTGTAAATAAATGAAAACAAATGAAAATACATGTAAAAACATTAAAGTAAATGAGAACAAATGAAAGTAGATGAAAATAGATGAAAATAAATGAAAATAAATGAAAATTAATGAAAATAAATGAAAATAAATGAAAATAAATGAAAATAAATGAAAATAAATGAAAATAAATGAAAATAAATGAAAATAAATGAAAATAAATGAAAATAAATGAAAATAAATGAAAATAAATGAAAATAAATGAAAATAAATGAAAATAAATGAAAATAAATGAAAATAAATGAAAATAAATGAAAATAAATGAAAATAAATGAAAATAAATGAAAATAAATGAAAATAAATGAAAATAAATGAAAATAAATGAAAATAAATGAAAATAAATGAAAATAAATGAAAATAAATGAAAATAAATGAAAATAAATGAAAATAAATGAAAATAAATGAAAATAAATGAAAATAAATGAAAATAAATGAAAATAAATGAAAATAAATGAAAATAAATGAAAATAAATGAAAATAAATGAAAATAAATGAAAATAAATGAAAATAAATGAAAATAAATGAAAATAAATGAAAATAAATGAAAATAAATGAAAATAAATGAAAATAAATGAAAATAAATGAAAATAAATGAAAATAAATGAAAATAAATGAAAATAAATGTAAATAAATGAATACAAATGAAAATACATGAAAGTTAATGAAAGTTAATGAAAATAAATGAAAATACATGTAATTACATAAAAGTAAATGAAAATAAATGAAAGTAGATGAAAATAAATGAACATAAATAAAAATAAATGTTAATACATAAAAATTAATGAAAATAAATGATAATACATGAAAATACATAAAAATAAATAAAAACAAATGGAAATTCATGGAAATACATGAAAGTAAATGAAAATACATGTAAATAAATGAAAACAAATGAAAATACATGTAAATACATTAAAGTAAATGAGAACAAATGAAAATAGATGAAAATAAATGAAAATAAATAAAAACAAATGAAAATACATGTAAATACATGAAAGTAAATGAGAACAAATGATAATACATGAAAATAAATGATAATGCATGAATATAAATGAAAATAAATGATAATACATGAAAATACATAAAAATAAATGAAAACAAATAAAAATTCATGGAAATACATGAAAGTAAATGAAAATAAATGAAAATACACGTAAATACACAAAAGTAAATGAAAATAAATGAACATAAATAAAAATAAATGATAATACATGAAAATAAATGAAAATAAATGATAATACATAAAAATACATAAAAATAAATGAAAACAAATGAAAATTCATGGAAATACATGAAAGTAAATGAAAATAAATGAAAATAAATGAAAATAAATGAAAATAAATGAAGATAAATGAAAATAAATAAAAATAATTAGAAATAAATGAAAATATATGTAAATACATGAAAGAAAATGAAAATAAATGAAAATACATGTAAATAAATGAAAATAAATGAAAACAAATGAAAAGACATGTAAATACATGAAATTAAATGAAAATAAACGAAAATACATGTAAATAAATGAAAATAAATGAAGATACATATAAATACACTAAAGTCAATGAAAATAAATGAAAATAATACATGAAATCAAATGAAAATACATGAAAGTAAATGAAAATAAATGTAAAAAAATGAAAACAAATGAAAATACATGTAAATACATTAAAGTAAATGAGAACAAATGATAATACATGAAAATAGATGAAAATAAATGATAATACATGAAAATAAATGAAAACAAATGAAAATACATGAAAGTAAATGAAAATAAATGAAAATAAATGAAGATAAATGAAAATAAATAAAAATAATTAGAAATAAATGAAAATTTATGTAAATACATGAAAGAAAATGAAAATAAATGAAAATAAATGAAAACAAATGAAAAGACATGTAAATACTGTAGCATTTAAAAATTAGCAGTCCATGTAAACAGGAATATTTATACTCAATAGTATAATATAGTACTAACCTGTTACACTATCTTCCCTTAATTTCAACTTTGGTAAACATTTATTAGGATCGTTGCTTATTTTTGTAATAAACACCTGTTGGTATCGTATGAAAATGATTAAATTATACCATTCAGACCTTAATATCGATTGATAAGTCTTTGTACTTGTAATATAATATATTTCTTATTATCTAAACAATCTCAATATTTCATGTCCTTAGATTTCCAGGTATAAATATGTTTGTTTTGATTTTTAATAACTTAGGTTATGGTTGTCGAAGGTCGAATCCGTAAGTTTGTTTACATTCTTCTTTCCCATTAATAAAAGTTTGGTCTTTTTCTTAATGGTAATCCATTTAAATTAACTCACTACCTTTGATGTGTAAGGCCATTTAGGTCAGATTTTCTGTCTTTGAACGACAAACGTTCCTTTTGGCGTTGGATCGGCAATTGTGCAGGTCGAAGAGTCTTCGCGACTTTTTTTATTCGTTGTGTCCACGGTTTTGATGATTCCCTTTTAAAAAAAAGGTATGTTAATTTAATTTCGCTAATTTGTAGCTTTTGGTAGAAATATTTTCGTGATGTTTTACCAATTTTATTTGTTCTTATTAGGGACGTGTCTGGACCTCCGATTTTTTGATGTCGTCAGCCATCTTGTCGATGCCGGCTTTTGTTTTTTTTTTATGTTCTGAAACCCCCTTGTGCACCAATATCACTGGTGGCAGGATAGCAGTGCCGTGCGGGATCGTTTCATGAAGTACCAATTTTGATTTACGTTCTGGAAATGGACAATCTACGTTCTGGACATTCTGTAATGTTCTGATATTTTTTTGGATAATTTTCCACCTATGAAACCCCTTTGTCTTACCGACAATCACTGGTAGCAGGATTGCAGTTCCTTTGGGATCGTTTCATTACGTTTTACCACTTTGTTCTTCAACAACTGTTAGTTGTAACCATGGGTTATGCCTGTTGAAACCAACTTTGTGAACTTCATTTTTTGGATTCAAGAACTTGAATCATCGTCCATCGTATTCGTTAATGTTGATCAACGAGACCTTTTCAACATTCCTTTTTGGTGCTGAAGATTATGAAACATTCAGTGTAACTATCTCTACAGTGTACCAAGTAAGGTGTTTTTATTTAAAATTTAACTTTGGTTTTATTTCATTTCATTTTGAGTTTAATGTCACTTAGTTTTGACAAAGTTTAAGCGGTTTAATATTAAATTTAACATTTATTTAACTTTTCAATTAAGAATTTAATTTTCTGAATTTTACAATTTGTATGTGTACAACATTCTTTCGATTACCTACTGTAAACTAAACATAGCTATGGTTGGGTCACCACATTGGTGAAAATATAAATTTAATAATTTTAATATAGTTTGACATAATTTGTATTGTCAAAAATATACATTCGATTGACGAATATGCCACTTCCCAGGTAGCAGAGTGACGTGTTAAAGACGTTGAAAATTGGTGTATTCTCGTCAACTGACGTAATTTGGGCCAAAACATGACGTGAAAAAAACGTTGTTATGTGGACGTTTTTAAGACGTCATAAAAAAACGTAATATATTCGTCGAATTTTGGTATTAGTTTTCGAATAAATATATAAAATCGTATTTTTTAGAAATTTGTTTATACCTAGTCAGTGCACACCGACATTACCAATAAAATTAAAACAGAAAGTTATTTTTACTCGGCAAGATTTCGCGCGAAATCATAGCCTTAACCATGTATTGAATACTATATTAGAAAATAAACTAAAATATAACCAACAATTATTATTACATATAGACAATAACGAAAACAGAACTTTATAAATTCCTAATCAAATTTATTAGAAATCACTGTTTTTGCGGTGGCCCAGTGTTGCCAGTGGCCTGATAATTATCGATATCCAACATAATTTTTCTTAATCTTGCTTACGAACTGATAAATCGATAATGATAACCTATAATGTAGCTAATTAGATAGAGATAAAAATTTCAAATAAATCAATATATCAATTTTTTTCTGATAGTTTATCCTGGAATCTAATAATTTTGTGGTCATATTCCAATAATTTTAGACTAGACGTTTGACGTCTGGCAACCCTGCGTCCGCCTTTGCTTGCTTGTATCGAAGCTTCGGCGCAATACAAGCCATTTTGTTTTGTTGTGTTTTGTGGTTACAGTTATTATTTAATTCAATTACGATTTTCATTTAAATAAAAAAATAATCAAACTACTTTTTATCCACGGCTGCTGGAGTTCTCCAGGTTAGAAAATATTGTTCTTTCAAATTTATATGATGAAATATTTTAAAATTGGATGCACGTGTGCGAGTGAAATATTTATTACAAATATGCTTTGCCAATTCGTACTAATCGTTCACAGGTAAATTTATTATTACTATTTAATATAATATACAAATTAATTAAGTTATAAATCGTTCTCAGAATCCTAACCATACTTTTAGGTTAAACAGGAGTCTCGTGCTCTTGTTTTACAATAATTTATTTGATACCAAGTTACGATCTATAATGAATATGAGCTGTTTATCAAATATACTAAACACTATCGACAATTTAGCTTCTTTTATTTTCAGTACTTGAAGACAGTTCAGTAAATGGAAAAGATCTTACTTGTTAGTTAGTAGACTCTAGAACTAGTATGATGTCCTCTACGCCCCTATCACTGATCAATAGTTTACCGGATCAAAAATGGAAGGAAGGCGGCTTTGAATGGATTATATCCTGTCTTAAGTTAGCCAAAAAGCAGTGGTAGTAAAGCAGAAAAGCATAGAACGAGCAAACAAAACCGATGAGACAGCAAGATGGTAGCGCTTAGGAACGCTCAAAGCATTAAATTCTTGTTGTGCCCCCTTCTTGATGTAAGGGTAACAAAAGATATATACAACGTTGGAGAGAAGAGTTAGCCATAAAAACTTACCCAGGATGTTGGATGACCTTACAAGTGATTTCCTACAGGTTAGTGTTTCATATATCCACCTTAAAAGATGTGCAGTATTCTACCATACAATTTAAGAAACACTTTAACCATTTATTTCTTTTTTAGGCATTTAAATCCGTTACCAGTTGATTTTATTAGCACATGCTACAATCAGGTTAGCACCAAAAAAGGAAGAGAAAAGAAAGGAAGGAATTCAATCCATCAAATGTCACATTCAAGAAAGGCCTTTAACATTTTTTAAGTTAATGGGTACCAAATCTGGTTAGTGGGTTTGAATACTTTAGTAGAAAAATTAATTAAAAGAATTACTGATTTAACTGTGAAAGGAAATGTCAATAAAATATAAAGTAAACAATAGTGAGATTATTATTAAAACAAGGTTTGTAGTATCCTTTTTAAAAATAAATTGGGAATACATTACTCTATTAGGAGACTTAAAATTTGGCCTAAGATTTTAATGCCTAAAAAATTTTAGCCCGTAACACGATCTCTTAACAGGACTAATAATAATGTAAAAAGTGATAGACTTTGTCGAAGAAGATGGAGGAGGACTAGTGGTGGTTCATTCTTAGTGGCTACCCCCCTATAGCTTCTCAGTAATGCTCAACATGTTATTATATTTTCAGTTTATTTTTTATGTTTCTATCAATTAAGATTTATATAAGAATGCGTTTTCATTTTGCTAATAAATTATACAGGTGTCTTGCAATATTGTGAAGATTTTTGAACTGAAATACCTTCGAAAGAGTGCCGTTTTGACTACCTAATCGTCTTCAATAACCTAAAAATGAATTTAAGTAAGTTGTCCATCCAGTTAAACAGCGGAAATCACTGCGAATTTTTATTTTTAAATGGGATACTCCGTGTGCATGTGTTTAATGAAAAATATAGTGGGAATGGGAAAAAATGCATTCAGACAAAACCGCTCTTTTATCGTATCTGATTCGAAGTTATTTTAGCTAAAAATCGTCAAACTACTGTTGGACATCCTGTATTTGAATATAATTTGTGTAATTATTTCTTTTATGAATTCCGAGGATATTATGTTTTTTACAGTAAAAAAATACAATTTTTAAATCTAAAATAACCTCAAAATGGATTTTTAATTATACGTAAAAAAAAACGTAATTTTTACGTAAAAAAAGACGTCATTGGTCTGTGACTTATGACCCTGTTTATCACGTGTTTTTCACGTCATTCATATACGTAAATAATGACCAATATTCAACGTCTTTAACACGTCACTCTGCTACCTGGGTTGTATTACACCATCTGTCATATAAGGTGTAAGATTATAAAAATGTGTTGATGGTATACAACTATAGGATTGATTTGCTTATACACTCATATTGTACATTTCTATTTTTTATTTTATTAAACATTTACACTTTTAGGTTTGTGTTTGATTTCTTATGCATATATTCACTAAAACATTCAAACTATTTATGTAAAATCTTTTTGTAATACTCTACTTTTCGGGGCTATGTAAAGTTACGTTTTGTTGTTTGAAAGTTTAATTATTAAGCCTCGTGGCGCCCACAATTTGACTTTAATTTTTCAATAATATCAAAAAGAATTCACGACCGCTCTACCGGTGAACAGCAGCCGTTCGCATAATGTCAACACAATCAACTTTTTCATTGTAATTAACATCATATAAAAAAAAGTGTTGCACATATTTTTGGCGCCCAACGTGGGGCCACCATTTAAGTAAATTAGAGTCAAATAATTTTTGAAATTTATAGAAATCTTTAGTAAATATGCATCAAAAATTCAGACAATAAGTAAAATATTTTTTAATAAACTTAAACTGAAGTAGGTCAATTTAGTTGCAACGAATATGAAGTTCTAAGTTAAGATTTAATTTTTCGAAAATAAAATAAGGTATCAGTTTGGTTTCTTATACGTGTATGTAGTGGTGGAAACATTTTGTTGAATTTTTTGGTATGTTTTGCTAAATGATAATTGAACTTTAATAATTTTGTACGGATATATATTTAGTAAATGTTCACGATGGATATAACTTTTAAGACTGTGTATTTGTTAATCAAGGAGCTTGATTATGAATTAATAATTAGAAATGTTGTTTCTACACGTCCAGTAGCGGACAAGCGAAAAATTTTAGGTCGTATGTTAGTAGTAGAAAGAGAACAAAATCTTGATGTTTTAACTTTAAATGACCCAAATTATGATTTTGACATAGAGAGAACTGAGATAACTAGTACGTTAGATTCAATTAAAATTTTAGTTAATGATTTTGAAGGTCCTGAATCAGATTCGTCATATAAACGGATTAACGCGCGCTTAAGTCATATTACGTTTAGAGTCAAAAGATTAAAATTAGATCCCTCAGAAACAGATTATGCTGTCAAACTAGATTTTAAAAACGAATCTTATGCTTCATGTTTGCAATTAGATTCAGAGTTACATGAAAAGGTAATTCAACCTGATGTAGGTAATGTAAATTTTTCAGTTATTAACCCAGTCCATAATGTTAAACCCTCCCATCATAGTACACCCCTAAATTCTAGTTTTTTGCAGAACCCTTCTTTTAAGTCAGTACCTGTTTATAAGTTAGGCCTAAAATTTGATGGAAATCCTAGGAATGTATTATCTTTTATAGAAAATGTTGAGGAAATGGCTCATTCTAGAAATATAACTAAAATACAGCTGTACGAACAAGCTAGTGATATTTTTTCAGACACAGCAATTTTTTGGTATAGGCATGTTAAAAATCTCGTTCACGATTGGGATTCATTAATTGTTAAAATCAAAGAAGATTTTTTAAAGTCAGATATAGACGACGCTTTATGGGAACAAATAAAGAAAAGACTTCAGGGTAGAACTGAACCGATTATTTTGTACGTAGTTTGTATGGAAACTTTGTTTTCCAGGTTATCTCGTGTTCCAGCAGAAACCACTAAAGTTAAATTCATTCGTTTAGGTCTTCAGTCAGAATATAGAAAGCGGTTAGCTTTGCATGATATCAGTACTGTTTTAGAATTAAGTACGTTATGTAGAAAATTAGAGGAAGCTGATATTTTAGGCTTGTGTTCTTCTAGTAGGCCACAACACAATTTTTTAGAATCAGAATTAGCTTATGTTTCAGAAAATCCTTCTTATTCGGAAAGTTATAAGTCAGATGGCAAAAGTAAAGATTTTAAAAGTAAAAATAAAGGTTTCACTTCTTTTAATAATAAGAAAAAGGTTAATGCAAATACGATTGCTAGAAATGATAAAACAATTGTTTGTTGGAAATGTAAGTTACCTAATCATACTCATCAAAATTGTAAAGCTCCTATAACTAAAAAATATTGTTTTAAGTGTGGAGAAGAAAATGTTACTGTAAAAGAGTGCCCTAAGTGCTCAAAAAACTAAATTGTGGTGTTAGAGGCGTTGGCTCTCACACACCAGTTACGCTTTCACACGCCAACAAGATTTCCGGTAAATATTTTAATGAGAATGATTGGAACAAATGGAAAATTTATGTTAAAGATTTTTACAAAAATTATAGAGTCAATAAAAATGAAATTTCTCCCCTTTGTGTTACTAAAAATAATGATAATAGACCATATATTAAAGTAAAGTTATTAGATATGTTAGTAGTGTTTGCTCGATAGTGGTGCTAATACTACTATAGTAGGTAGTCAAAGTATCCCAATTTTAGAGAAACTTAATATTAAAATTGATCCCAATAACTCTGTCAAAAGTATTTCTACAGCAGATGGTAAATCACAATCAGTTTCAGGAATAGTAGATTTACCTATTCTAATTAACGATGTTTATAAAATAGTCCCAGCTTTAGTTGTACCTTCTTTACCACAATCAATTATTTTAGGCATGAATTTTTGTGAAATTTTTCAAGTAAAAATGGATTTTAAAAATTTAGTTTGGGATATTCAATGTAATTTGGTAACATCTCCGTTAGATAAAATTTCTAAGAGTGGTCTTAATAATAATAGTGTAGGAATTTCAGCCTTTGATTGTTTAAATAAAGATCAAAGAATATTAGCTCAACAAGTTATTGATTCCTTTAATGAAGTAAATTGTGAACATAAATTAGGAAGAACT
Organism: Neocrepidodera transversa; assembly: GCA_963243735.1. Lineage (NCBI taxonomy): Eukaryota > Metazoa > Arthropoda > Insecta > Coleoptera > Chrysomelidae > Neocrepidodera > Neocrepidodera transversa. The sequence goes on from CAUJLB010000017.1 coordinate 18,695, forward strand.
GATAAAATTAAGTTAACAATAGACACAGCTGATGCTAAACCTTTTAAAGTTTCTCAATATCTTATGTCTCCTTATATGTTAGGAATTTTGAATAAATAACTAGACGAAATGTTAGAATTAGGAGTCGTTGAACCCTCATTTAGCCCTTGGTCCTCTCCTGTGTTATTAGTTAAGAAACGCGATGGAGAATATCGGTTTTGTTTCGATGGACGCAAATTAAATGAGTTGACTAAACACGATTCATATCCCTTACCTAAAATTGATCGTATATTAAATATGTTAGGAAAAACCAGATTTATTTCTAGTATAGACTTACGAAAAGCTTTTTGGCAAATTCCCCTTGATGAATCGTCTAAAGAAAAAACTGCTTTTAGTATACCTGGTCGCGGTTTGTTTCATTTTAATGTAATGCCTTTTGGACTTGTCAATAGTGCGCAGACACAACAAAGACTTGTAGATGCTCTTTTTGGACCAAAATACGAACCGAATGTATATTCATACCTTGATGACATTATTATTACGTCTACTACGTTGGAAGAACATATTAGGTTATTAAATGAAGTTAAGAATATTTTGTTAGCAGCAGGTTTAACAATTAATCTTAAAAAATGTGAGTTTTTTAAGACGTCGTTAAAATATTTAGGTTTCGTAATAGATGTAGAAGGACTTCGTACAGATCCTGACAAAGTAGCTACTATGGTTAATTATCCACGTCCTACTAATTTCACTGAAGTTAAAAGATTCCTAGGTTTATGTTCTTGGTACAGACGTTTTATCAGTAATTTTTCAGATCTTGTCTCTCCGCTTAATGATCTCCTAAAAGGAAAAAAGAAAAATAACAAAATAGAATGGAATTCTTCTGCTGAAAAATCTTTTTGTCGAATTAAGGAAGCTCTTGTGAGCGCACCTATTTTAGTTCCCCCACATTTTTCTAAAGAATTTACTATTCATTGTGATGCCAGTCAAATAGCCTTAGGTAGTGCTTTAACTCAAGAAATTGATGGTTTAGAACGTGTAATAGCTTATGCTTCCAGATCTTTGTCTCGAGCTGAACGTAATTATACGGTCACGGAAAAAGAATGTTTGTCTTTGTTATTTTTAGTTCAAAAATTTTGAGCTTTTGTTGAAGGTACCAAATTTAAAGCCATCACAGATCATCACTCATTACTTTGGTTAAATAATCTCAAAGAACCTCAGGGTAGACTAGCTCGGTGGGCTATAACTCTACGTCAATATAATTTTGAATTAATTCATAAAAAAGGTAGTTCGAATATTCTTCCAGATGCACTTAGTAGAATTCCACATAATGATCAAGATTTAGAAAACTCTAATGAAATTTTTGTTATTGATATTTTGCCTAAAAATACCGATACATGGTATAATAATCTTAGAGAAAAAATTTTAAGTAACCCTACTGCTTACCCTCAATGGAAAGTTTTAGATAATACTGTTTTTAAATTTGTCCCTAATACTTCTCCTGTTTCTACGAATTTTGTAGAGTGGAAAAAGTTAATCCCTAAATCTCAGATAAAAGAAATAATATATAATTGTCATGATCCACCTACCTCAGGTCACTTTGGTTTTTATAAAACGTTTTCTAAAGTACAAGAATTATATTATTGGCCAAAAATGAGAGTGGACATTTTAAAATATGTAAAATCTTGTGAAGTTTGTCAAGCTCAAAAGATGCCAAACAAATCTCGTATGGGTCTCATGGGTTCGGAAAAATCAGTAAATTTCCCTTTTGAAATTTTAGCAGTAGATCTACAAGGTCCATTCACTAGAAGTACTCGTGGAAATTCATATCTTTTAGTGGTAGGAAATTGGTTTTCTAAGTATACACTACTTTTCCCTATTCGCAATGCTGCAGCTCCTACAATAACAAAAATAATGGAAGAACAAATCTTTCTAGTTTACGGTGTACCTCGAGTAATAATTTGTGACAATGGTACTCAATTTGCGGGTAAACAATTTAAGTCTTTAATTAATAAATATGAAATACAAAAAATTTGGTTTACGGCTAGATATAGTCCTAGTTGTAATTTTGTTGAAAGAAATAATAAAACAGTCGGTACGGTTGTTAGAAGTTATATCAAAGAACATAAAAATTGGGATTTAGAAATAAAGAAGGTTCAATTATCAATAAATTTAGCTAAACATGAAGTTCATGGGTATTCCCCATCCTTTTTAGTTTTTGGTAGAAATGTACCAGTTTCTGGTAAATTTTATGGTGAGTTATCTAGTACTCAAAATTTTGATCTATCACCTGGTGATAGAGATGTATATGTTAGTGATTTATCAGGCTTAAGGCAAGTTTTTGATGAAGTTAAAAATAAACTTCATGTAGCTCATAAACGTTATGAGAAAAATTATAATTTAAGGAAAAGAGATCACACTTTTCAAGTTGGTGATAAAGTGTGGCGTAGAAATAAAATTCTTTCGGATGCTGCAGCAAAATTTTCAGCTAAACTAGCTCCTAAATACGTCCTATGTAAAGTTAGAAAAAAGGTCTCTAGATTAGTTTATGCTCTTGATCATATTAATGGTTCTGACGCTGGAGAATGGCATATCAAAGATCTAAAACCTTATTTCGGATCTAACTCAGATGTTTCTGTAGGATAAGTCTAGTTTAAAATAGTAAAATTTTATGTCCCCCCGTATAAACTTTATTTGGGTTGATCCTAGGAAATCACCTGAATACTGTTTATTTTCATTTGGCCCTATCTTCAAGATAATCGTAAAGTTATCTGTTTATTGTTTTTCTTTTCGGAATACCTTTTGTTCAAATTTATTTTTGTTTATGTTTGTTCTGGATTAAAAAGGTGAAATAATCCTTTTGAATATTTACCGTTCATACTTACTTGAATTAGGCATTTCGTTAATATTTTAGTAATTTTTTTATTTTTCTGTTAAATCTTATTTCTTTAATGTAGACATTTCATGATATTGACTTTTTCTCGATGATGACCCCTACTGAATTAGACTTCCCGATTATGACTTCCTTCTTGGACGTGTGGTACACGAAGCTACCAAACATTAAAAGTAAATAAGAGGATACTTTTCTTAAAATTTTCAAGTGCCCAAGTAAAATAAATTGATCCATGTTGTTTCATATTTTTTTTACTCTCTCTTGGAATTTTCTTAATTTGTTGTTACAATTCTGTCGTATTTTTTTAGCATAGCTAGGATATTTTTATATTCCTGCAAATAAAATATTTCATTTTTTTTGGAGTATGTGTTAGTAATGTGTCCGATTTTTTTTTGTTTTATAAAAATATGTCAACTAATAAACAATTAGGTTAACATATTTTTCTCGAAAGAAAGGGGTGGTGTAGCATTTAAAAATTAGCAGTCCATGTAAACAGGAATATTTATACTCAATAGTATAATATAGTACTAACCTGTTACACTATCTTCCCTTAATTTCAACTTTGGTAAACATTTATTAGGATCGTTGCTTATTTTTGTAATAAACACCTGTTGGTATCGTATGAAAATGATTAAATTATACCATTCAGACCTTAATATCGATTGATAAGTCTTTGTACTTGTAATATAATATATTTCTTATTATCTAAACAATCTCAATATTTCATGTCCTTAGATTTCCAGGTATAAATATGTTTGTTTTGATTTTTAATAACTTAGGTTATGGTTGTCGAAGGTCGAATCCGTAAGTTTGTTTACATTCTTCTTTCCCATTAATAAAAGTTTGGTCTTTTTCTTAATGGTAATCCATTTAAATTAACTCACTACCTTTGATGTGTAAGGCCATTTAGGTCAGATTTTCTGTCTTTGAACGACAAACGTTCCTTTTGGCGTTGGATCGGCAATTGTGCAGGTCGAAGAGTCTTCGCGACTTTTTTTATTCGTTGTGTCCACGGTTTTGATGATTCCCTTTTAAAAAAAAGGTATGTTAATTTAATTTCGCTAATTTGTAGCTTTTGGCAGAAATATTTTCGTGATGTTTTACCAATTTTATTTGTTCTTATTAGGGACGTTTCTGGACCTCCGATTTTTTGATGTCGTCAGCTATCTTGTCGATGCCGGCTTTTGTTTTTTTTTGATGTTCTGAAACCCCCTTGTGCACCAATATCACTGGTGGCAGGATAGCAGTGCCGTGCGGGATCGTTTCATGAAGTACCAATTTTGATTTACGTTCTGGAAATGGACAATCTACGTTCTGGACATTCTGTAATGTTCTGATATTTTTTTGGATAATTTTCCACCTATGAAACCCCTTTGTCTTACCGACAATCACTGGTAGCAGGATTGCAGTTCCTTTGGGATCGTTTCATTACGTTTTACCACTTTGTTCTTCTACAACTGTTAGTTGTAACCATGGGTTATGCCTGTTGAAACCAACTTTGTGAACTTCATTTTTTGGATTCAAGAACTTGAATCATCGTCCATCGTATTCGTTAATGTTGATCAACGAGACCTTTTCAACATTCCTTTTTGGTGCTGAAGATTATGAAACATTCAGTGTAACTATCTCTACAGTGTACCAAGTAAGGTGTTTTTATTTAAAATTTAACTTTGGTTTTATTTCATTTCATTTTGAGTTTAATGTCACTTAGTTTTGACAAAGTTTAAGCGGTTTAATATTAAATTTAACATTTATTTAACTTTTCAATTAAGGGCCGCTTTTACAATGCAGGTATAAACCTCGGACAGGCTAACTCCAGGTATAAACTCAAAATATCAATTTTACAACAGTCGTACAAAGCAAGGACGGGATAATGGGTAGTATAAATGCAGGTATAAACTGTCCCATACTTTTACAGTGGGATAAACCCCGGACAGATTTGTCCTTTAATGTTATTGGTCGAAATTCGAAATGTGCATTTGTGCAAATTCGTGTTTCAGCTCATTTTATGGTTTTCAATTCATTATTTCAGTTATTTATTCAGTTTTAAAATAAGTGTCAAGTTGAACAGATATATATTAAGAATTAATAAGCAGATAAAATGGAAGGGCAAAATTCGGCAAAAAAAAGGAGAACAACTAATTTTACTCAATCGGAAATAGATTGTTTGGTGAATTTGGTGAATGATCATAAAGATCAAGTGGGTATGTAATTTTTTTTTATCTCATGATATATATTTTTTATTCCTATTCTCTTCAGTAACATATATGACTAAATACTAACTGTTGATAAATAAATATTGAAAAAATATTTTAAGCATTATTACATAAATAATTTATTATATGAAATATATTATTTGCTGTTAAAACTAATATCTCAACTTTTTTAAACATAAACATACAAATATAATTTTAATAATTATTTTTATTTTGCTATAATAGACACATGTATATTAGTATTAAAATTCTTTAACAAAAATTACCCATTTATTTCAGAGAGTAAAAAGACTGATCATGTGAGTAATTATAAAAAGGAGGCAGCATGGGCATTATTGACACAAAAATTTAATATTATTAATCAGTCAACCAGGACGAAAGACCATTTAAGAAGTAAATGGGATTCTCTCAAAAAGAGAACAAGGAAGGATTATTCGGAAATTAAAAAACAAATTTATAAAACTGGTGGTGGACCTAATGAAGCAAAGCCTCTAAGCTATTCTGGGGAAAAAATAATGTCAGTTATTGGCATTAGTGCAACTGGCACCAGTAATGCTTTTGATTCTGATTTAGTCGAGGGTAATTTTCTTTTCTTAATTATTTTTTCAGTGTATTTCTTAAATAAAGTGTATTTTTTATATTTTAGATAACAATGAGCTTGTTTTACCGTCTACGAGTGTTCAGAGTTCAATAAATAATATTGATGTTATTATTGAAGCAGAAGATTCTGAAGTAGGTATTCTGTATAAACCATGCTAATTTCATATACCTAACAAATTATTCTTTTTATAGCCCGCAGTATCTGAGTGGAGTGCATGGTCACCTGCTTTATTAAAAACAAAAAAAAATGAATCATTGAATGTTAATCAGATGGAAGTTTCTGAACCAGCAGCAGTAAAAGGTTAGTTATTTTTTTTATAAATTATTCTGTGAATAATAAACAAAAAATACCTACTTTTTCAATTTAAAATGCATATTAATGACATGAATTTAATTACATTACATTTTTTTTTAGAGAGTGAACATACAAAAAAAAAGACCACATACAGACCCAAAGTTTCATTAGAAAAACAAACATTTACTGCTCTGGCAGAGACTAAATCAAAACTGGTGGGATTGCAAATAGAATTTTTAAAAAGTGATCGAGAGAAAAAACTTTCGCAGGATCAGGAAAAGCATTCTCTCGAAATTCAACAAATGAAGGAGAAACATGCTCTAGAGATGGAAAAACTTAAATTAGAAATAGAAATAAAAAAGACACAGTTGTTAGTGTTACAAAACAGCTAATTTAATAATCTAATAAAATAAATCTAGAAAACATTGTTTTTAATTTAAATTTCTAAAGTAATCATTAATTAAAGTTATTCTTCGAAAATTATTTCCCTGAAAATTATTTTGCACATGTTCATTGCCCTGTCTCGCATCTTGCTGTCTATTATGTTCAGCCATTCTAATTTGATTTATAATTCCTAGCTCATCGGGAGGTATATCTTCATTTTCTTTAACAGCTAGATTATGTAGTATAGCTGTTGCAATAATTATCATTTTTGATTTTTCTAATGAAACTCTCATGCCTAAGGAGAGAATAGGAAATCGTCGTTTCCACACTCCAAAACACCTTTCTACAACATTCCTACTTCGAATCTGTGATTCATTGTAGAGAATTTCTTGTGGTTCTTGGGGATTGGGAAGAGGTGGTAATAAATAATTTGTTTCAGTGTAACCACTGTCTCCTAAAATAATAGAATCTCCCATTAAACCATCTTCAAACTTTCTTTTTATGAGGGAATTGTTGAAAATAGTCTGATCGTGAGTTGATCCTGGCCATCGTGCTACAATATCGCGAATTAATAATTTTGCATCACAAACTGCTTGTACATTCCACGAGAAATATCCTTTTCGGCATCTATAAAACTCAGCATTATTTCCTCCAGGTGACTCAATTTCTACATGTGTGCAATCTATTGCCCCTACAACTTTTGGAAATCTTGCAATTTGGTAAAATTGCAGTTGTGTTTCCAAAGTTTCATCGGCTGTATTAGGCATGTGTATATACTCAGGTCTAAGACGAGCAATTGCTTCTGTAACTTCTTTAACTGCAATACATGCTGATGCTTCACTAACACCTACAAAATCTGCAACTACTAATAACATGCTACCAGTAGCATAAAACCTCAATGTCAGCAGTAGTTTGGAAGTTGGTGTTATAGCATGATTTCTATTTGTTGGTGATTTAATCTGTTCTTCAATTAGGTCCAAAAGCAATTGAAAAGTACCTTTTCTTATTCGAAACCTTTTATGGAATTGTTCTTCAGACATGTCATTGAAATAGTTAGTTCTGAATAAAGAATAATAAAAATAATTAGAATAATAAATGTAGCTAATTTATAATGTACAACCTTTCTTTAAATTGCTTCGCTCTTCTTTGTCTATTAATCCGATATATTATTTCTTCATCTTCATCAGAAGTGAAAATATCGATATCTGCATTCATAAGTTGTTCATACATTATAACAAAACAAAAATAATAATAATAACACAACGAAAAAGAAAATATATACTACAGAAATTGGATATAAACAAAACTAAAGAGGTTAGAATAACAAAAAAACATGTCAATTTTAGACATTTCACAGATTCGGCATTACCAACTATTGAAAATATTTCGCTTATACCAGGTACAACTATACTTGAGATAAATTGCATTGTAAAAGACATACGGAGTTTGTCCCATGGATAAAGTTATCCGTAGAACACGTGTACCCTGTTTGTCCGAGGTTTATACCTGCATTGTAAAAGCGGCCCTAAGAATTTAATTTTCTGAATTTTAAAATTTGTATGTGTACAACATTCTTTCGATTACCTACTGTAAACTAAACATAGCTATGGTTGGGTCACCACATTGGTGAAAATATAAATTTAATAATTTTAATATAGTTTGACATAATTTGTATTGTCAAAAATATACATTCGATTGACGAATATGCCACTTGTATTACACCATCTGTCATATAAGGTGTAAGATTATAAAAATGTGTTGATGGTATACAACTATAGGATTGATTTGCTTATACACTCATATTGTACATTTCTATTTTTTATTTTATTAAACATTTACACTTTTAGGTTTGTGTTTGATTTCTTATGCATATATTCACTAAAACATTCAAACTATTTATGTAAAATCTTTTTGTTATACTCTACTTTTCGGGGCTATGTAAAGTTACGTTTTGTTGTTTGAAAGTTTAATTATTAAGCCTCGTGGCGCCCACAATTTGACTTTAATTTTTCAATAATATCAAAAAGAATTCACGACCGCTCTACCGGTGAACAGCAGCCGTTCGCATAATGTCAAGACAATCAACTTTTTCATTGTAATTAACATCATAAAAAAAAAGTGTTGCAATACATGAAAGTAAATGAAAATACATGTAAATAAATGAAAATAATAAAATAATAAAATAATAAAATAATAAAATAAATACACTAAAGTCAATGAAAATAAATGAAAATACATTAAAGTAAATGAGAACAAATGATAATACATGAAAATAAATGAAAATAAATGATAATACATGAAAATACATAAAAATAAATAAAAACAAATGAAAATTCATGGAAATACATGAAAGTAAATGAAAACAAATGAAAATACATGTAAATACATTAAAGTAAATGAGAACAAATGAAAATAGATGAAAATAAATGAAAACAAATGAAAATACATGTAAATCCATGAAAGTAAATGAAAATAAATGAAAATACATGTAAATACATAAAAGTAAATGAAAGTAGATGAAAATAAATAAAAATAAATGATAACACATGAAAATGATGAAAATAAATGATTATACATGAAAATACATAAAAATAAATGAAAACAAATGAAAATTCATGGAAATACATGAAAATAAATGAAAATACATGTAAAAAAATGAAAACAAATGAAAATACATGTAAATACATTAAAGTAAATGAAAACAAATGAAAATTCATGGAAATACATGAAAGTAAATGAAAATACATGTAAAAAAATGAAAACAAATGAAAATACATGTAAATACATTAAAGTAAATGGAAACAAATGATAATACATGAAAATAAATGAAAACAAATGAAAATACATGAAAGTAAATGAAAATTAATGAAAATTCATGGAAATACATAAAAGTAAATGAAAATACATGTAAAAAAATGAAAACAAATGAAAATACATGTAAATACCCTAATAACACAAAGTAGTCCTACAGATATCCATAGGACGTCCTCTTCGGACATTCCGGACATCCTTAGGACATCCTTTTCTGGTACACTGGACGTTCTATGGACGTCCGAGGGACGCACTAATGTCACAACTTTGAACTGAATTCGAACGTCCGCCGCGGACATCCATTGGATATCCCCCTGGGACATTCACAGAACGTCCTATTTTGGTACAGTGGACGTCAGAGAAAGTGATTTTTTTTGTTATTTATTCACACCAGTTCAATTGTAATTGTGAAATTGTTATTTCAACACCTGCTCGTGTCGGAAACTTCATCTACGTGAATAATAGCCACCGTTTATGCTCGTTGAGCGAGCTCGGAGCAGACTTAATAGGATGTTTTAAATCGCGATATACCATACTATTCGTGGTGTCTAAGCAGCATCAGCGCAAGTGTCTCCATCTTTCAGGCGGAGCTTTACTTTTGGTCCATATTATGTCGAGTGAGGACCACTCTTAGGTGTCTGTCCCGGACATGTTTTGGACATTGCCTGTATTAAGTCGGCGAGGGACTGTTTTAAGACTATGGTATGGATATGCTATATTATATCCATCACGGACAACTACTGGATATCCGGTATGGACATTGTACATAAATTGTACAAATAATGGATATATATCGTGGACGTCTTAATACTGTCCAAAAACAAACATCCACAGGACATACATATTAAGTCCATGGACGTTCCGACATTAAATGGACATAAATTGTACGTCCCAAGGACGTTGTGTGCTATTAGGGTACATTAAAGTAAATGAGAACAAATGATAATACATGAAAATTAATGAAAATAAATGAAAATAAATGAAAATAAATGAAAATAAATGAAAATAAATGAAAATAAATGATAATACATGAAAATACATAAAAATAAATAAAAACAAATGAAAATTCATGGAAATACATGAAAGTAAATGAAAAAACGTGTAAATTAATGAAAACAAATGAAAATACATGTAAATACATTAAAGTAAATGAGAACAAATGAAAATAGATGAAAATAAATGAAAATAAATGAAAATAAATGAAAACAAATGAAAATACATGTAAATACATGAAAGTAAATGAAAATAAATGAAAATAAATGAAGATAAATGAAAATAAATAAAAATAATTAGAAATAAATGAAAATATATGTAAATACATGAAAGAAAATGAAGATACGTGTAAATAAATGAAAATACATGTAAATACATTAAAGTAAATGAGAACAAATGAAAATAGATAAAAATAAAAGAAAATAAATGAAAATACATGTAAATACATGAAAGTAAATGAAAATTAATGAAAATTCATGGAAATACATAAAAGTAAATGAAAATACATGTAAAAAAATGAAAACAAATGAAAATACATGTAAATACATTAAAGTAAATGAGAACAAATGATAATACATGAAAATTAATGAAAATAAATTATAATACATGAAAATACATAAAAATAAATAAAAACAAATGAATATTCATGGAAATACATGAGTGTAAATGAAAATACGTGTAAAAAAATGAAAACAAATGATAATACATGAAAATAAATGAAAATAAATGAAAATAAATGATAATACATGAAAATAAATAAAAATAAATAAAACCAAATGAAAATTCATGGAAATACATGAAAGTAAATGAAAAAACGTGTAAATTAATAAAAACAAATGAAAATACATGTAAATACATTAAAGTAAATGAGAACAAATGAAAATAGATGAAAATAAATGAAAATAAATGAAAACAAATCAAAATTCATGTAAATACATGAAAGTAAATGAAAATACATGTAAATACGTTAAAGTAAATGAGAACAAATGAAAATAGATGAAAATAAATGAAAATAAATGAAAATAAATGAAAATAAATGAAAATAAATGAAAATAAATGAAAATAAATGAAAATAAATGAAAATAAATGAAAATAAATGAAAATAAATGAAAATAAATGAAAATTAATGAAAATAAATGAAAATAAATGAAAATAAATGAAAATAAATGAAAATAAATGAAAATAAATGAAAATAAATGAAAATAAATGAAAATAAATGAAAATAAATGAAAATAAATGAAAATAAATGAAAATAAATGAAAATAAATGAAAATAAATGAAAATAAATGAAAATAAATGAAAATAAATGAAAATAAATGAAAATAAATGAAAATAAATGAAAATAAATGAAAATAAATGAAAATAAATGAAAATAAATGAAAATAAATGAAAATAAATGAAAATAAATGAAAATAAATGAAAATAAATGAAAATAAATGAAAATAAATGAAAATTAGTGAAAATTAGTGAAAATAAATGAAAATACATGTAATTACATAAAAGTAAATAAAAATAAATGAAAGTAGATGAAAATAAATGAACATAAATAAAAATAAATGTTAATACATAAAAATAAATGAAAATAAATGATAATACATGAAAATACAAAAAAATAAATGAAAACAAATGAAAATTCTTGGAAATACATTAAAGTAAATGAAAATACATGTAAAAAAATGAAAACAAATGAAAATACATGTAAATACATTAAAGTAAATGAGAACAAATGATAATACATGAAAATACATGAAAATACATAAAAATAAATAAAAACAAATGAATATTCATGGAAATACATGAGTGTAAATGAAAATACGTGTAAAAAAATGAAAACAAATGAAAATACATGTAAATACATTAAAGTAAATGAGAACAAATGATAATACATGAAAATAAATGAAAATAAATGAAAATAAATGAAAATAAATGAAAATAAATGAAAATAAATGAAAATAAATGAAAATAAATGAAAATAAATGAAAATAAATGATAATACATGAAAATACATAAAAATAAATAAAAACAAATGAAAATTCATGGAAATACATGAAAGTAAATGAAAAAACGTGTAAATTAATAAAAACAAATGAAAATACATGTAAATACATTAAAGTAAATGAGAACAAATGAAAATAGATGAAAATAAATGATAATAAATGAAAACAAATGAAAATTCATGTAAATACATGAAAGTAAATGAAAATACATGTAAATACATTAAAGTAAATGAGAACAAATGAAAATAGATGAAAATAAATGATAATAAATGAAAATAAATGAAAATAAATGAAAATTAATGAAAATAAATGAAAATAAATGAAAATAAATGAAAATAAATGAAAATAAATGAAAATAAATGAAAATAAATGAAAATAAATGAAAATAAATGAAAATAAATGAAAATAAATGAAAATAAATGAAAATAAATGAAAATAAATGAAAATAAATGAAAATAAATGAAAATAAATGAAAATAAATGAAAATAAATGAAAATAAATGAAAATAAATGAAAATAAATGAAAATAAATGAAAATAAATGAAAATAAATGAAAATAAATGAAAATAAATGAAAATAAATGAAAATAAATGAAAATAAATGAAAATAAATGAAAATAAATGAAAATAAATGAAAATAAATGAAAATAAATGAAAATAAATGAAAATAAATGAAAATAAATGAAAATAAATGAAAATTAATGAAAATAAATGAAAATAAATGAAAATAAATGAAAATGAATGAAAATAAATGAAAACAAATGAAAATACATGTAAATACATGAAAGTTAATGAAAATACATGTAATTACATAAAAGCAAATGAAAATAAATGAAAGTAGATGAAAATAAATGAACATAAATAGAAATAAATGTTAATACATGAAAATAAATAAAAATAAATGATAATACATGAAAATACAAAAAAATAAATGAAAACAAATGAAAATTCTTGGAAATACATGAAAGTAAATGAAAATACATGTAAAAAAATGCAAAAAAAAAGAAAATACATGTAAATACATTAAAGTAAATGAGAACAAATGATAACACATGAAAATAAATGAAAATAAATGAAAATTTATGAAAATAAATGAAAATAAATGAAAATAAATGAAAATACATGAAAATAAATGAAAATAAATAAAAATAAATCAAAATAAATAAAAATAAATGAAAATAAATGAAAATACATGTAATTACATAAAAGTAAATGAAAATAAATCAAAGTAGATGAAAATAAATAATAATACATGAAAATACATAAAAATAAATGAAAACAAATGAAAATTCATGGAAATACCGAAAGTAAATGAAAATACATGTAAAAAAATGAAAACAAATGAAAATACATGTAAATACATTAAAGTAAATAGAACAAATGATAATACATGAAAATAAATGATAATACATGAAAATACATAAAAATAAATAAAACCAAATGAAAATTCATGGAAATACATGAAAGTAAATGAAAATACGTGTAAATAAATGAAAACAAATGAAAATACATGTAAATACATTAAAGTAAATGAGACCAAATGAAAATAGATGAAAATAAATGAAAATAAATGAAAACAAATGAAAATACATGTAAATACATTAAAGTAAATGAGAACAAATAATAATACATGAAAATAAATGATAATACATGAAAATAAATGAAAATAAATGATAATACATGAAAATACATAAAAATAAATAAAAACAAATAAAAATACGTGTAAATAAATGAAAACAAATGAAAATAAATGTAAATACATGAAAGTAAATAAAAATAAATGAAAATACACGTAAATACATAAAAGTAAATGAAAATAAATGAAAGTAGATCAAAATAAATGAACACAAATAAAAATAAATGATAATACATGAAAATAAATGAAAATAAATGAAAATAAATGAAAATAAATGAAAATACATGAAAATACATAAAAATAAATGAAAACAAATGAAAATTCATGGAAATACATGAAAGTAAATGAAAATACATGTAAAAAAATGAAAACAAATGAAAATACATGTAAATACATTAAAGTAAATGAGAACAAATGATAATACATGAAAATAAATGAAAACAAATGAAAATACATGTAAATACATGAAAGTAAATGAAAATTAATGAAAATTCATGGAAATACATAAAAGTAAATGAAAATACATGTAAATACATTAAAGTAAATGAGAACAAATGATAATACATGAAAATACAAAAAAATAAATAAAAACAAATGAAAATTCATGGAAAAACATGAGTGTAAATGAAAATACGTGTAAAAAAATGAAAACAAATGAAAATACATGTAAATACATTAAAGTAAATGAGAACAAATGATAATACATGAAAATAAATGAAAATAAATGAAAATAAATGATAATACATGAAAATACATAAAAATAAATAAAAACAAATGAAAATTCATGGAAATACATGAAAGTAAATGAAAAAACGTGTAAATTAATGAAAACAAATGAAAATACATGTAAATACATTAAAGTAAATGAGAACAAATGAAAATAGATGAAAATAAATGAAAATAAATGAAAACAAATGAAAATACATGTAAATACATGAAAGTAAATGAAAATAAATGAAAATACATGTATATACATAAAAGTAAATGAAAGTTGATGAAAATAAAAGAACATAAATAAAAGTAAATGATAGTACATGAAAATGAATGAAAATAAATGATTATACATGAAAATACATAAAAATAAATGAAAACAAATGAAAATTCATGGAAATACATGAAGGTAAATGAAAATACGTGTAAATAAATGAAAACAAATGAAAATACATGTAAATACATGAAAGTAAATAAAAATAAATAAAAATACACGTAAATACACAAAAGTAAATGAAAATAAATGAAAGTAGATGAAAATAAATGAACATAAATAAAAATAAATGATAATACATGAAAATAAATGAAAATAAATGAAAATACATGAAAATACATAAAAATAAATGAAAACAAATGAAAATTCATGGAAATACATGAAAGTAAATGAAAATACATGTAAATACATTAAAGTAAATGAAAATAAATAAAAATAGATGAAAATAAATGATAATACATGAAAATAAATGAAAACAAATGAAAATAAATGAAAATAAATGAAGACAAATGAAAATAAATAAAAATAATTAGAAATAAATGAAAATATATGAAAATACATGAAAGAAAATGAAAATACGTGTAAATAAATGAAAACAAATGAAAATACATGTAAATACATTAAGGTAAATGAGAACAAATGAAAATAGATGAAAATAAATGAAAACAAATGAAAATACATGTAAATACATGAAAGTAAATGAAAATAAATGAAAATACACGTATATACATAAAAGTAAATGAAAGTTGATGAAAATAAAAGAACATAAATAAAAATAAATGATAGTACATGAAAATAAATGAAAATAGATGATAATACATGAAAATACATAAAAATAAATGAAAATTCATGGAAATACATGAAAGTAAATGAAAATACATGTAAATACATTAAAGTAAATGAAAATAAATAAAAATAGATGAAAATAAATGATAATACATGAAAATAAATGAAAACAAATGAAAATACATGAAAGTAAATGAAAATAAATGAAAATTAATGAAGATAAATGAAAATAAATAAAAATAATTAGAAATAACGAAAATATATGTTGTAATAAACTCCGTAGGGCCTTGTGCAGTCACCACGGTGAATGCTTTAGGTCCTTACGTCCTTTATTTTGTTGCGTTTGGCAGCGCGACTGTCACCAGGGCTTGGCAGCCCGAGAAATAAATTATTTCTCAAAAAAAAAAAATCGAGGAGACCGAGCGGGTGGGTCTGGTGAGGGGTCGCTACCCCTTACCTGGATTCGCCAGGGTTTACTATACCTGGTTGTAGACAGACGAGTTAGATCAGTATTCTCCAATTTTTATTTTACTTCCCTTTTTATCCCTCCCTGAACTAACTCTGTAGTTCGGAAAAATATTCTACTCAGCTCTAGGGGTGTAGGTTCTGGGGAAGCTAAATAATAAGACCTGCGATAAATTTTATACCCAATTATATTAAATTAAGACAAGACTGATAATCAAAAATAAAAAAAAAAATAATAATAACAAGACACCAAAACAAAAAAATTAACCCCGTGACACTGACTGAAATTTAATTATGGCACTAACTAACCCTGAACCAAACGTTAATTTTGCCGCTTAGCGACAGCAACTAAATATTATTACGTTACGGTTATGGATTCTATTCCTTGCAGGATTTATAAGTAATAACAAAATTAAGGTTTAGTTCGAGTACATAGGACAACGAAACAGACAACATGTGTATAAGTGACAACTTTCTAAATGGTAGAGAAGTTCTCGCAAACCAATGAAACTCATATGGCTTACCCAGTTACCTTAATAGACGAAACCCTTCCCTTTTCATAAAGAAACAATATCTCCCTTAAAATAATAGTATCCTTTAACTAACTATTTATATCCCAACCTTGCCTACAATTAAAATATTTATTCCCCTTGTCCGTATGACATTTAAACAAAAAAATACCCCTGGTTAGAAGAAAAAAAACTCATTTCCCTTAAAAATAATAATATTCCTACACAAGCTAGGTTTGTATCACTAGCGCCCCCCAAATTAAGGTGGAAGTGACCGTAACGTCTGGCACTGACGAAAATGGCTTAAAAAAAATAGGTTTATGTACTGAGACTAAGAAAAAAGGAACTAGTGTTAATCGAATGGAAAAATTATCCTCACCCTTTCTTGAAGTCGCTGCTATTCTTCTTAGCTTCCGTGTTAGCCGGCAAAACACACCCTGGTTAACCGACACGTTCACAAGAGTGAACAAATTAACCCCCGGTCCCAAAAAAATAAAATCGTTACTCCGCCGATGGCGAAAATCACCCTTTCGGATAAATAGAAAAATAAAATTAACCCTTGTGGATAAATAAAAAATTAATTAACCGCTAACTGCGTGACGGCCCACAAGTAACCCGTCAAATTTTCGACTGCCGACTACTGACTGCCGACTCTTCGGACCTTCCGCGGTCCCCCAAAAAAAAATGAAACTCCGCAGTTTTTTTTTTTAACGGCGTCTTGATGTCGCGTTTAAATATATACAAACATCGCTTTCTTGAGCAATAATCTTTTCCTATCCGTCCTAGATTTTAAAAAAATGTTTTACTTTTGAAATGGCTAATTATGCTGATGTAGCGTTTTCAGCCTGCTACTTTGTGTTTAAATTTTGTTATTTCTTTAAGTACAGGGTGATTGTGCTTTAGCTGGTTTTATTTGAATAAAGAGAAAAATTGTTAATTTTTGATTATGATATTTTATGTGCCGTTTATTACATCACTTCCCCCTTTGTAAAAGTATTGGGACTTACAAGTCCAATACCTTTTCCTACCTAAATTTACAATTTTTCATAGAACTTTCCACATATGTTTGGTTGCACCACGAGAGACTACAGTGTCTCGGCAACTTTTTGGTGCGGATTCACTTCGCGCACTTTGTCACATGTTTCACAGTCTTGTGGTTTCCATTTGTAGATGTCAGTACCTATACTTAGACCTTGCAATTTTGAGTTTACTTCGCGTCGCGCACACTGAGGTTGCTCTCGCACAATAGTTCGTTAATGCTTGCTTGCCTATCCGTCCAGTGTTGACCTGTTGCGCCCTGGTTCTCCATCATCAATGGTTGACTCATTTCGGCTTTAGTTTCTGTTTCTGGCTTTTGTATTTCTGGGTCGAGGTTATTCTTCCTCTGCTGGGCGTGGATCACCCAATTGGCTAAGGCGCTCCATCCGCTCGCTAGTATGGTTATTCCACATCCTATGGTTTGGTATATACGTAGACCATTTAATATTACGCTGATTGCATATTGTATTATTCTGATTACGCAGTATATTCCAATAATTCCGCTCATTACAGTCCCTATTTTAGAAAACCATTCCCATAAGTGGTTTAGGGTTGATTCTGCTAATTGTTTGATTTCTGTGGGGTTGAAAATGTTCGCTACGGTATAGCCTTGACTGTTTGCATCCATACCAGCTGCTCTGCGGGTAATGATGTTTTCTACTGCTTTACGCTCTGTTCCGAACGTTAGGGTTCTTTGAGCTTGTGTTATTTCTTCCTGTGTGTAGAGTCCTGTAGCTCCGACTGGCTCTATTGGAGAGAAGTTTAATTGTAGTTCTTGTCCTACTTCTACTTTCTTTGGAGGAGTTGAAATAGTAGGATGAGGAGTTAGTCCTATCCATTGGTCATCGATGAAATATAGGGGAGGAATCATGTGATTGCAATCTACTTCTTCGGCATGATTCTGGATTATTCTTGTTAATAGTGCCATGAATTTGGTTTGGTTTGCTACCTCTATTGGAAGTTCGTGGTAACATTTTTCACTTCTTCTAATGTTTACTGCTGTTGGGGTGCACTTCATTATGTAAAGTACTTCCCCTAGTACTCTTCCTACATATCCTGGATTATGCTGCATTAACTGGCTAACAGCGTTGGGTAGCGTGTGTGCCATTAGTAATCTATTCCTTAAGATTTCTCTTTTTATTAAACATCTTCTATGTACAGTGTCTATGTAGAGTTTATCTATATCTCTTTTGTAAGCCTGTTCTATATACAAAAATTTACTATTTACATAGTTCATCAGGTTTACATTTTGTGGCAATATTGGCATTGCGGGCATCATGGCTTTTTCTTCTACTGGTAATGTAATAATTATTCGGGGATGTTCTGTTTGCCAGACTTCCCTTCCGCAAACCATTGTTTTCTTTTGAATGGTTAACGCAAATAGTTTTGTTTCTTCCTTTACGACAATTATTTCTTCTTGTGTGGCTTTGTTAGTTATCTTGGTCGCCTCGCCTTTGAACAATTGGCTGAGATGATCTTCACACGTAGATGGTTCATAACTCGTCCATGTAGATACTCCTAGTGTTGAGTCCAAACAGTATCCTGTTATGAATTGACAAGTGATTCCTCCTTGTAGGTGTATTTCGTTTGTTTCTAAACTGGTTTCTGCTAAGTAGTCCTTTGCTAAAATTTTGACTGATGCTAATACTACTACATCTGTCCAAACTCGTCCATTTTCTTGGTATGTAGTTCCTTTACATGTTCCTGTGTTATCCAGGTTGCCTTCCATGGTGATTGATGCTGTTGTCGTTCCATTCATGACTATGTTGTCTATGGTTTGGTGAAAAATTTTTAGTGATTGATAGCGATGCATGGCTCGGCATTCTTCGGCTCCTAGTTTATGAATATAACTAGAAAGTCCTCCGTTCACGACCGATGTGTGACTATGCATGCCACAATAAAACATGAAGCGCGTTACTTCGATTAAACAAGTCCATACTTTTTGCACTTTGAGTTCATTTCTCTGAATTACCTGAATGTTTATATTTGCACTCGCGTAAGCCGATTCGGGGGGTGGACATTTTTGAACGTCTTTTAGTGAAATAACCGTAATATTTGTCTTTGGGTTTGAACAATCATATGCGATAAGACTGTTACTTTGTTGAAAGTTACACAACGTTAACGTTACAAGGCTAAGCATAGTACTGGTACTAAGGACTGCCATGTTGACCTTTCTGGTATATGCTCTGGGCTGGATTATGATGGCACTGAACTATGGTTTCGCGCACTTCATAGCTGTTTCTTAGTTACTATAAAATTACAAAAGAAATGTTTATAATTAATATTTGGTTGTTTAATGTATTACATCCCCATTTAAGCTATATTAGTTCCCTATATGAGCCCATTTAAGCTATGTACTCAACTGACCGATCTTTCCAGATTTAGAACCGTCACTTGAGTTTTAATTAGTAATTGTTTTTTTTTCATTAATTATGTATGTATTTATATTTTTTTCTTAACTCATGCATTCTTTCTTGCATACTAACTGCTTCCCTTGGCTGCTGCGTTAGTTGTCTGCTTTAACCTCTACCTCATATTGGCTTTCACTCTTTTAACATTCATACACTCAATCTTACATTTTCTTATATTTCTTTTCTTGGATCTGCTATGATCTGCTACACCTTGTTACGACTGCTATACCGTGGACGCCCCACCTTGCTACAAAAGTTTTTGTTGGATTTTTTGTTCCTACGTACGATTCTTTGATTTAAAATTAAATTAGCCCCCAACCCATCTTAAAACTAGATTATATTTTTTTTCCATCGGAGATGTTGGTCCCGTTAAGCGCGAACCTGGTAATACTATGACCTAGGGAACCATAGTCCTTGAGCTTATCTCCTATGCCTGCGGAATCACGCTGCTGCCATTTGTCTTTTATTTAAATTTTGAAGCCCGCGATTGGGATAAAAGTGCCTTCAGTGACGCTGAGAGACACTAAAACAACCATTGCTCTGATACGCCGGTCGAACGTAATACGCGATTATTAGTACCTATGTTTTTGCCAAAGTTAAAAAGACTTAGGGTCAGCGCCTCCCGCCTTTGTGTTTATTTGTTTATTGTCAAATTCTCCAGGTCTCTGTGTGAGGCCTGGGTTTATGTAAGTTGGAGCACCGACATGGTGTCTCCATCCACTCTTCTGTATCCATGAAGACTTCTTCTTCATCTGTCTCTCCTATTTCTTCTTGTGAATCTACGAACTTTTCGCGTTCAGTAGGTTCCTTTCTTTCTGCCCTTATGAGCCTATTTGTGTAGCTTGGTGCACTTCCGAGTCTGTTTCTTATTCTTGTTGAACGTCTGAGTACAGGAGGCGGTCTTAGTGTAAATCTGGTATCTTGTCCCGTGCTCTGCCTGCGTTGTTTCTTGATAATTGGCTGAGATTTCTCTACTGGTTTGTTCTCTTCGAACCAGAGGGGTAGTGTTGCGACTTTGGCTGGGTCAACTTCTTGATTTTCTTCCGTTTCTTCATTATTTTCTATTTCTTGCACGTTTTCTGTATGCTCGTTTGGCTCGTCATCCGCTTTACCATAGTATCTTTTTAGTCTATTTATGTGTACTATTTGTGGTTGTTTTCCTCTTATAGAATGCACTTTATAAGTTACCGGTCCTACTCTGTCTAAAATTTTAAATGGTCCTATCCAGCGATTTTGTAGTTTCTTTGAAATTCCAGACTTTGTACTAACGTCTAGTAGGTAGGCTAGGTCTCCTACTTCAAAATTCCGTTCTGTTGTTTTCTGGTTATACCTTGTTATCCTTTCTCCTTTTGCTTTTTCTATGTTCTTGTGTACTTTTTCGTACACTTGTTTTAGTCTTGCTTCCAATTCTGACACATAATTGTCGTCTATGTCGTATTTTAACCTCTTTGGTTTTAGAAATTCATCTATGGGGAGTGTTTGTTCTCTACCATGTAATAAAAAGTATGGACTGTGTCCTGTTGATGTATGTACGCTTCCTCTGTAGGCCATAAGTACATATGGTATCCATTTGTCCCAATCTCTTTGATTTGGAGCTATAAAGTGCGAAAGCATGTCTTTTAGTACTCTATGCATTCGTTCAATTTGACCGTTTGTCGTTGGGGCGTAACTTGCTGTATGTATTCTTTTGATATTTAGTATTTTGCATGTTTCTTGCATAAGTTCTGACATGAAATTAGTTCCTCTGTCCGTTAGTAGTTTCTTCGGTGCGCCGTGTCTGCAAATTATGTGTTCAACGAAGGCTCTTGCTACCGTGTCTGCTTTCTGGTCTGGGAGTGGTATTGCTTCACAGTATTTCGTGAAATGGTCTTGGAATGTTAGTAGATATTTATTTCCTTCGTCTGTTTTTACTAGTGGACCTACTATATCCATGGAAGTTATTTCCCATGGCGCTGTTACTGAAGTGAACCTCTGTAGTGGAGCTTTCTTAAAGTGTGGTGAAGTCTTCCTTCGGTTACATGCATCGCATTTTGTGCAGTAATTTATTACGTCTGTCCTCATTGTTGGCCAGAAGCATCTCCTTTTTATTGCTAACAGCGTTTTTTGCTGACCTTGGTGGCAGTAGAGCGGTGTGTCGTGGAAATCTTCTATTACTTTTTGTATAAGTTTGGTTGAAATTACTAGTTGGTCTATTTTTTCTTCCTTGTCCTGTCTATATAATATGCCTTCTTTGTCCAAGAAGTATCTATCCTTTGTTTCTGCGTCGCTTCCTAGTAGTTGTTTGATATTCTTGCAGAATTCATCTTTTTCTTGTGTTTTCCTTAAATTTTCCTTATCCCATACGGGTTCCCACATATTTTCTTCGTCTACCGTATTTATTGTATTTGTTTGACTCTTCGCTTTTTTTTCTACTACTATTTCTATTTCAGTTTTTGTTCCGTAAAATATGAATTGGATTATTTTTCCGACTTCTTCCCACTGTAATCCTGGTAGCTGATCCTTTGACGCTATGAACGTGATTTTTGGTTCGTTGTTTTGTTCGCATAGTTCTCTGAGTTGTTTTATAATTTGCCATGTTATTTCGTATGAGGTTTCTTCCTTTGCCTTTCCTCTATTTATTGCGTAGTAGATTCGTCTGTCTGCTGTGTTCCATTCTACTATTGTTTCGACAGATTCCTTGGAGAGGTTTGGTATTCCATATGTTTTGCTTATTGTTTTTATTGTTTCCGCGTTGGTTGTGCCCTGTTTTGATACGAATAGTGCTATTGTGCTCTCCTCAGGTATAGTTTGTAGATCTGCTTCTTTTACTGTAGTTCCTGGTAGTTCGTTGGTACTCTTGTATTGTAGATAATCTTCGTATGTTGGTTCCACATAGTTAGTTTCTGGATCATACATTCTGCTTAAGGCATCGGCATTTCCATGTTTTCTTCCTGCTCTGTGTATGACTTCGAAATCATATTCCGCTAGTGTTAGTGCCCAGCGAGTTAGCCTAGAATTTGGGTCTTTTAGTGATAGTACCCATTTAAGTGCCCTGTGATCTGTTATGATGGTGAATTTTTTTCCATACACATAACATCTAAATGTTTTTATTCCAAATATTACTCCTAACAGTTCTTTTTCTGTTGTTGAATAGTTGGTTTCTGCTTTGTTTAGCGTTCTGCTTGCGTATGCTATCGGTCTTTCTCTACCGTCTCTTATCTGGCTTAATATAGCTCCTATTCCTATATTTGATGCGTCTGTAGATAGTATGAATGGCTTTGAAAAGTCCGGGAATATCAGTACTTTGTCTGATGTTAGTGAAGATTTTAGTTTGTCCATTGCGTCTATCACTTCTTCTGTGATTTTAAACTTAGTGTCCTTCTTTGTGAGGTGTACTAAGGGTGCAGCAATCTCTGTAATGTTAGGTATAAAACGTCTGTACCAATTTACTAGTCCTAAAAAGCCTCTTACGCCTTTTACGTTTTTTGGTAAGGGGTATTTCTGTACAGCTTCTAGCTTTTGTGGGTCCGGTGAGACACCGTCCTGGGAAATAATATGACCTAAATATTTGACCTTTGGTAACATAAAATTACATTTTTTTGGTTTGAGTTTAATATTTGCTGCTGATAACCTTTTAAATACTTCTTCTAATTTCTCTAAGTGGTCCTCTTCACCTGTGTAGTTGAAGACAATTATATCGTCCAAGTATACCATACAATACAATCCTGTGAGCCCTGCTAACGTCGCGTTCATAAACCTTTGAAATGTTGCTGGAGCATTGACGAGTCCAAATGGCATTTTGGTGTATTCGTAATGTCCTTGGTAAGTGCTGAATCCTGTTAGTGGTACGTCTTCTGTGTTCATGTCCACCTGGTGGTATGCTTCTGCTACGTCGATTACTGAAAATAATGTTTTTCCTCCTGATTCATAACCTTGCAGTAGATCTGATATATTTGGTAAAGGGTAATATTCTTTTTTTGTTATAGCGTTTAGACCTCTGTAGTCTATGCACATTCTTACTTTATCTTCTCCTTCTGGAGTTTTCTTTACTACTAGGACTACTGGTGCTGACCATGGGCTTGACGATGGTCTAATTACTTTTGCTGTCAGTAGTCTGTCTATCTCGTTTTGTAGTGTTTCTCTTTGTTGATAAGGTATCCCTATAGGGTGCTTTACATACTGGTTGGCTTCCTGGCTCTAGGATAATATGGTGCTTGACCTTCGTCGTGCTGGTGAGAATTTCATCGTCATCCGTGAATAGATGATGATAGTTTCCTACGAGTTTAATTAATTTTTTTTTTGTTTCACTCTCTATGTGATCCAGGTTAAATCCTTTGTGAATCCATTCGTCATTTGACGTATCAAATTTTTTGATTGTCTCCGTTCTTTTTTCTTTAGGATTCTTTTCCTCTTCGCATTGATATGCTGTTCCTACTTTTGTCCCTTTTGTGACTTGTACCTCTTGAAGTGATGTGTTCACTAATCTTATTGGTATATTTTTACTATTCTTTGTTATGCTATTTGCCAATCGTACTGAATGTGGTCCTTGTTCTTGTGTTTCGCAGGCTATTATGTCACCTGTTAACTGGTGCTTGATTTTTCCCATTGTGTGCACCTCTGTTAGTGCTGGTATTACCAAGTCTTCTCCTATGCTTATGTCTGTTCTATATATCTGTGAATTATTTTCTTCTTTCTGGTTTTCCTGATTATTACCTTTTGAGGTCTTTTCCTCTTTCTTTGAAGTGCTTCCTTCCTTCTGCTTGTCCTGAGCAGGTTCTGATGCGAATTCATTCTCCTTCCGTTTTTGTGCAGGGTATATTGAGGTAGGTTCCTCTTTCTGCCGTTGTACAGGTTCTCTTTGACTTTTTGAATTATCCTTTGATTCCTTCTCTTTGGGCTTCCTTCTCATAACTATTTCTACTTTTTCTGTCCATTTCCACCATCTTTCGTTTCTTCCGTGGTTTATATGTTCCACGTATCTTCGCTTTTGCTTATTTTCGGTTCCCGCTGTGTGTCTAGGATGCTCTTTATCCTGTATGCTTCTTACTTCGATTAGTGCCATTGTTACCTCGCTAGCTTTTAGTAGCGGAATTTGTTGTCCCCATATCTTCAAGGTTGGTTCCTGTTCATAAGAAATTGTAGCCTCATGAATTGTCAAGAAGTCACGTCCCAGTAGGACTGATACTTCTCCCATCGTGATGTCGTCACATGCTATGACTTGTGCATCTGCGTGGTAATTCATTGTTTTCGTACCTATGGCAACGTTTGCTAAACCATACAATTTGATAGCATGGCCCGTTATTCCTTTTAGCGTTAATTGCTCCGTGTACCTTGTATCCAATTTCCCTTGTGGAATTAGTGACCTTTTAATTAGGGAGAATGCACCACCCGTGTCTATCATGCAAGACCTATTTACCCCATTAATTTTTAAAATGACTATGTAAGGTGCTTCATCGCCCCTGTAAATTGTTGCTTCATTATGATAAAGCGTGCTTACTTCCTTCTTCTGGGATTTAGTTTCCGGTCCTAAACCTCTTTGCTGTGTCGATTCTTCCTGTCGACTCTGCCTCGTTGTGGCATATTTATTTTCTTTGTTTTTTCCCTTAAAATTAGCTTGACTGCAAGTTCGGGAAGTTACTGCAGTCCTTTGTAGTTTAAATGCTTCTGTGCTTCAGTTCCATTTGTGTATCCTCTTCCTGTTTCGTATTTACCTTGGTTTCCTTCCTGGTAACCTCTTTGTCTGCTATATTCCCCGAAATTTGCGTTATTACTATTATTTTGGTTTCTTCCAGTGTATCCTTTCCATGGCTGGCTATTTCCACCCCTTGTACTCTCTCTGTTCCTATTCCCTTGAGTGGGTGAGTATCTTCCTTGCGATAGCTCACTCCTTTGCCACCTTCTGTGATCCTTGGCTCCTTTATTGAACCCTGTGTTTTGATTTGCTTCATCTGTCGACCTTTTTCTGCAATCTTTGATCCAGTGTCCCTGTTTTCCACAGTAGTAACATACATTATTTAATTTGTTTGCCTCATCTGCCAATTTTTTCCTGCAGTCCTTGGTCCAGTGTCCATATTTACCACAATATTGACACGATATTTCTTCTTTTTTCGCTTCGTCTGCTATTTTCTTCCTGCATTCTGATGTCCAGTGTCCATTTTTTCCGCAATAGTAGCATGGCTTCTCCATTGCCTTCCTACATTCTCTTGAGGTATGCCCTCTTCTTCCACATGTGTTGCAACCATTTTCCTGGTCCATAAATGCGACTTTATGCCCGCTGCTTCGTCCGCTGATCATCAATGATGTGGTTTCTTGTAGCGATACTAAATCTTCGGCTTTTTCTAGCGTTAGATTTTCTTCTTTAAGTAGAAGGACCCCTGTGTCTCTCATTAGATCCTTCCTTAGGCCCATTTTGAATTGGTTCAGTAGTAGCTCCTTGTGTTTTTTCTTGATTCCTGGTAATTCTTCTGAGGTTGCCCCTGTTAAGTCGTCCGCTAATGCTTTGTTTCCTAATAACCTTAATCGTGTGCAAAATGTCGCGACATCTTCGTCATGACGTTGATAACACTGACACAACTTCAATAGACTTTCCCCCGGTAATCGTTTCGATAAAAATTTACTTAATAATTTTTCCCTTAATTCAGCGTAAGATAAATTATCCAAAGTAGGGTCCGATTTAAAAAAATCATGTGCCGCACCTGTAAATTTAAATTTCAATAGCGCTAATGTATCTGCTTCTGACCAGCTGTCCAATTTGGCACGTTGCTCGAGTTTATCTAGATATCTGGCAACATCTTTACCTGTAAAATCAGAAAGAGTTGCTGCAATAACGCCTAGGGGTTGCGTCGATGGTACCCTTATGAACTGAGGTACGCCACTGGTAGCTCCGGTTCCTGGACCTCCGGTGTTGAGCGAGTCTGCACCGCCCGTTGCATTTGTAGATGTGTTAGTAATAGACATTTTTCTTTGTCTCAGTATAATTTAAAATTGTCACTTATACAACCCAAAAAAAACTAATATACCTGATTTTTATTTTTTTTTGGCTTCCTCGATGCCTGTAAATGAAGGGTGCTGTGAACGGAATAAATGAAAATAAATGAAAATAAATGAAAATAAATGAAAATAAATGAAAATAAATGAAAATAAATGAAAATAAATGAAAATAAATGAAAATAAATGAAAATAAATGAAAATAAATGAAAATAAATGAAAATAAATGAAAATAAATGAAAATAAATGAAAATAAATGAAAATAAATGAAAATAAATGAAAATAAATGAAAATAAATGAAAATAAATGAAAATAAATGAAAATAAATGAAAATAAATGAAAATAAATGAAAATAAATGAAAATAAATGAAAATAAATGAAAATAAATGAAAATAAATGAAAATAAATGAAAATAAATGAAAATAAATGAAAATAAATGAAAATAAATGAAAATAAATGAAAATAAATGAAAATAAATGAAAATAAATGAAAATAAATGAAAATAAATGAAAATAAATGAAAATAAATGAAAATAAATGAAAATAAATGAAAATAAATGAAAATAAATGAAAATAAATGAAAATAAATGAAAATAAATGAAAATAAATGAAAATAAATGAAAATAAATGAAAATAAATGAAAATAAATGAAAATAAATGAAAATAAATGAAAATAAATGAAAATAAATGAAAATAAATGAAAATAAATGAAAATAAATGAAAATAAATGAAAATAAATGAAAATAAATGAAAATAAATGAAAATAAATGAAAATAAATGAAAATAAATGAAAATAAATGAAAATAAATGAAAATAAATGAAAATAAATGAAAATAAATGAAAATAAATGAAAATAAATGAAAATAAATGAAAATAAATGAAAATAAATGAAAATAAATGAAAATAAATGAAAATAAATGAAAATAAATGAAAATAAATGAAAATAAATGAAAATAAATGAAAATAAATGAAAATAAATGAAAATAAATGAAAATAAATGAAAATAAATGAAAATAAATGAAAATAAATGAAAATAAATAAAAATAAATGAAAATAAATGAAAATAAATGAAAATAAATGAAAATAAATGAAAATAAACGAAAATAAAGGAAAATAAATTAAAATAAATGAAAATAAATGAAAATAAATGAAAATAAATGAAAATAAATGAAAATAAATAAAAATAAATGAAAATAAATGAAAATAAATGAAAACAAATGAAAATAAATGAAAATAAATGAAAATAAATGAAAATAAATGAAAATAAATGAAAATAAATGAAGATAAATGAAAATAAATGAAAATAAATGAAAATAAATAAAAATAAATGAAAATAAATGAAAAGAAATGAAAATAAATGAAAATAAATGATAATACATGAAAACACATAAAAATAAATAAAAGCAAATGAAAATTCATGGAAATACATGAAAGTAAATGAAAAAACGTGTAAATAAATGAAAACAAATGAAAATACATGTAAATACATTTAAGTAAATGAGAACAAATGAAAATAGATGAAAATAGATGAAAATAAATGAAAATAAATGAAAATAAATGAAAATAAATGAAAATAAATGAAAATAAATGAAAATAAATAAAAATAAATGAAAATAAATGGAAATAAATGAAAATAAATGAAAATAAATGAAAATAAATGAAAATAAATGAAAATAAATGAAAATAAATGAAAATAAATAAAAATAAATGAAAATAAATGAAAATAAATAAAAATAAATGAAAATAAATGAAAATAAATGAAAATAAATGAAAATAAATGAAAATAAATGAAAATAAATGAAAATAAATGAAAATAAATGAAAATAAATGAAAATAAATTAAAATAAATGAAAATAAATGAAAATAAATGAAAATAAATGAAAATAAATGAAAATAAATGAAAATAAATGAAAATAAATGAAAATAAATGAAAATAAATAAAAATAAATGAAAATAAATGAAAATGAATGAAAATGAATGAAAATAAATGAAAATAAATGAAAATAAATGAAAATAAATGAAAATAAATGAAAATAAATGAAAATAAATGAAAATAAATGAAAATAAATGAAAATAAATGAAAATAAATAAAAATAAATGAAAATAAATGAAAATAAATGAAAATAAATGAAAATAAATGAAAACAAATGAAAATAAATGAAAATAAATGAAAATAAATGAAAATAAATGAAAATAAATGAAAATAAATGAAGATAAATGAAAATAAATTAAAATAATTAGAAATAAATGAAAATATATGTAAATACATGAAAGAAAATGAAAATAAATGAAAAGACATGTAAATAAATGAATATAAATGAAAACAAATGAAAATACATGTAAATACATTTAAGTAAATGAAAATAAATAAAAAAATGAAAATAAATGATAATACATGAAAATAAATGAAAATAAATGAAAAAACATGTAAATAAATAAAAACAAATGAAAATACATGTAAATACATGAAAGTAAATGAAAATAAATGAAAATACATGTAAATAAATAAAAACAAATGAAAATAAATGAAAACAAATGAAAGTAAATAAGAATAAATGAATATAGATGAAAAAAAATGAAAATAAATGATAATACATGAAAATACATAAAAATAAATAAAAACAAATGAAAATTCATGGAAATACATGAAAGTAAATGAAAATACATGTAAAAAAATGAAAACAAATGAAAATACATGTAAATACATTAAAGTAAATGAGAGCAAATGATAATACATGAAAATAAATGAAAATAAATGAAAATGAATGAAAATAAATGAAAATAAATGAAAATAAATGAAAATAAATGAAAATAAATGAAAATAAATGAAAATATATGAAAATAAATG
The DNA here is from genome assembly GCA_963243735.1 of Neocrepidodera transversa. Classification (NCBI taxonomy): domain Eukaryota; kingdom Metazoa; phylum Arthropoda; class Insecta; order Coleoptera; family Chrysomelidae; genus Neocrepidodera; species Neocrepidodera transversa. Next base: position 48,501 of record CAUJLB010000017.1, read on the forward strand.
AAAATAAATGAAAATAAATGAAAATAAATGAAAATAAATGAAAATAAATGAAAATAAATGAAAATAAATGAAAATAAATGAAAATAAATAAAAATAAATGAAAATAAATGAAAATAAATGAAAATAAATGAAAATAAATGAAAATAAATGAAAATAAATGAAAATAAATGAAAATAAATGAAAATAAATGAAAATAAATGAAAACAAATGAAAATACATGTAAATACATGAAAGTTAATGAAAATAAATGAAAATACATGTAATTACATAAAAGTAAATGAAAATAAATGAAAGTAGATGAAAATAAATGAACATAAATAAAAATAAATGTTAATACATGAAAATAAATGAAAATAAATGATAATACATGAAAATACAAAAAAATAAATGAAAACAAATGAAAATTCTTGGAAATACATAAGTAAATGAAAATACATGTAAAAAAATGAAAACAAATGAAAATACATGTAAATACATTAAACTAAATGAGAACAAATGATAATACATGAAAATAAATGAAAATAAATGAAAATGAATGAAAATAAATGAAAATAAATGAAAATAAATGAAAATATATGAAAATAAATGAAAATAAATGAAAATAAATGAAAATAAATGAAAATAAATGAAAATAAATGAAAATAAATGAAAATAAATGAAAATAAATGAAAATAAATGAAAATAAATGAAAATAAATGAAAATAAATGAAAATAAATGAAAATAAATGAAAATAAATGAAAATAAATGAAAATAAATGAAAATAAATGAAAATAAATGAAAACAAATGAAAATACATGTAAATACATGAAAGTTAATGAAAATAAATGAAAGTACATGTAAAAAATGAAAACAAATGAAAATACATGTAAATACATTAAAGTAAATGAGAACAAATGATAATACATGAAAATAAATGAAAATAAATGAAAATAAATGAAAATAAATGAAAATGAATGAAAATAAATGAAAATATATGAAAATAAATGAAAATTAATGAAAATAAATAAAAATAAATGAAAATAAATGAAAATGAATGAAAATATATGAAAATAAATGAAAATAAATGAAAATAAATGAAAATAAATGAAAATACATGTAAATACATTAAAGTAAATAGAACAAATGATAATACATGAAAATAAATGAAAATAAATGATAATACATGAAAATAAATGAAAATAAATGATAATACATGAAAATACATAAAAATAAATAAAAGCAAATGAAAATTCATGGAAATACATGAAAGTAAATGAAAATACGTGTAAATAAATGAAAACAAATGACAATACATGTAAATACATTAAAGTAAATGAGAACAAATGAAAATAGATGAAAATAAATGAAAATAAATGAAACCAAATGAAAATACATGTAAATACATGAAAGTAAATGAAAATAAATGAAAATACATGTAAATACATAAAAGTAAATGAAAGTAGATGAAAATAAATAAACGTAAATAAAAATAAATGATAACATATGAAAATGATGAAAATAAATGATTATACATGAAAATACATTAAAATAAATGAAAACAAATGAAAATTCATGGAAACACATGAAAGTATATGAAAATACATGTAAAAAAATGAAAACAAATGAAAATACATGTAAATACATTAAAGTAAATGAGAACAAATAATAATACATGAAAATAAATGAAAATACATGAAAATAAATGAAAATAAATGATAATACATGAAAATACATAAAAATAAATAAAAACAAATGAAAATACATGTAAAAAAATGAAAACAAATGAAAATACATGTAAATACATTAAAGTAAATGAGAGCAAATGATAATACATGAAAATAAATGAAAATAAATGAAAATGAATGAAAATAAATGAAAATAAATGAAAATAAATGAAAATAAATGAAAATAAATGAAAATAAATGAAAATAAATGAAAATATATGAAAATAAATGAAAATAAATGAAAATAAATGAAAATAAATGAAAATAAATGAAAATAAATGAAAATAAATGAAAATAAATGAAAATAAATGAAAATAAATGAAAATAAATGAAAATAAATGAAAATAAATGAAAATAAATGAAAATAAATAAAAATAAATGAAAATAAATGAAAATAAATGAAAATAAATGAAAATAAATGAAAATAAATGAAAATAAATGAAAATAAATGATAATACATGAAAATACATAAAAATAAATGAAAACAAATGAAAATTCATGGAAATACATGAAAGTAAATGAAAATACATGTAAAAAAATGTAAAAAAATGAAAATACATGTAAATACATTAAAGTAAATGAGAACAAATGATAATACATGAAAACAAATGAAAATACATGTAAATACATGAAAGTAAATGAAAATTAATGAAAATTCATGGAAATACATAAAAGTAAATGAAAATACATGTAAAAAAATGAAAACAAATGAAAATACATGTAAATATATTAAAGTAAATGAGAACAAATGATAATATATGAAAATACATAAAAATAAATAAAAACAAATGAAAATTCATGGAAATACATGAGTGTAAATGAAAATACGTGTAAAAAAAAGAAAACAAATGAAAATACATGTAAATACATTAAAGTAAATAAGAACAAATGATAATATATGAAAATAAATGAAAATAAATGAAAATAAATGAAAATAAATGAAAATAAATGAAAATAAATGAAAATAAATGATAATACATGAAAATACATAAAAATAAATAAAAACAAATGAAAATTCATGGAAATACATGAAAGTAAATGAAAAAACGTGTAAATAAATGAAAACAAATGAAAATACATGTCAATACATTAAAGTAAATGAGAACAAATGAAAATAGATGAAAATAAATGCAAATAAATGAAAACAAATGAAAATAAATGAAAATAAATGAAAATAAATGAAAATAAATGAAAATAAATGAAAATAAATGAAAATAAATGAAAATAAATGAAAATAAATGAAAATAAATGAAAATAAATGAAAATAAATGAAAATAAATGAAAATAAATGAAAATAAATGAAAATAAATGAAAATAAATGAAAATAAATGAAAATAAATGAAAATAAATGAAAATAAATGAAAATAAATGAAAATAAATGAAAGTAGATGAAAATAAGTAATAATACATGAAAATACATAAAAATAAATGAAAACAAATGAAAATTCATGGAAATACTGAAAGTAAATGAAAATACATGTAAAAAAATGAAAACAAATGAAAATACATGTAAATACATTAAAGTAAATAGAACAAATGATAATACATGAAAATAAATGAAAATAAATGATAATACATGAAAATAAATGAAAATAAATGATAATACATGAAAATACATAAAAATAAATAAAAACAAATGAAAATTCATGGAAATACATGAAAGTAAATGACAATACGTGTAAATAAATGAAAAAAAATGACAATACATGTAAATACATTAAAGTAAATGAGAACAAATGAAAATAGATGAAAATAAATGAAAATAAATGAAACCAAATGAAAATACATGTAAATACATGAAAGTAAATGAAAATAAATGAAAATACATGTAAATACATAAAAGTAAATGAAAGTAGATGAAAATAAATAAACGTAAATAAAAATAAATGATAACATATGAAAATGATGAAAATAAATGATTATACATGAAAATACATAAAAATAAATGAAAACAAATGAAAATTCATGGAAATACATGAAAGTATATGAAAATACATGTAAAAAAATGAAAACAAATGAAAATACATGTAAATACATTAAAGTAAATGAGAACAAATTATAATACATGAAAATAAATGAAAATACATGAAAATAAATGAAAATAAATGATAATACATGAAAATACATAAAAATAAATAAAAACAAATGAAAATACGTGTAAATAAATGAAAACAAATGAAAATAAATCTAAATACATGAAAGTAAATAAAAATAAATGAAAATACACGTAAATACATAAAAGCTAATGAAAATAAATGAAAGTAGATCAAAATAAATGAACATAAATAAAAATAAATGATAATACATGAAAATAAATGAAAATAAATGATAATACATGAAAATACATAAAAATAAATGAAAACAAATGAAAATTCATGGAAATACTGAAAGTAAATGAAAATACATGTAAAAAAATGAAAACAAATGAAAATACATGTAAATACATTAAAGTAAATAGAACAAATGATAATACATGAAAATAAATGAAAATAAATGATAATACATGAAAATACATAAAAATAAATAAAAACAAATGAAAATTCATGGAAATACATGAAAGTAAATGACAATACGTGTAAATAAATGAAAACAAATGACAATACATGTAAATACATTAAAGTAAATGAGAACAAATGAAAATAGATGAAAATAAATGAAACCAAATGAAAATACATGTAAATACATGAAAGTAAATGAAAATAAATGAAAATACATGTAAATACATAAAAGTAAATGAAAGTAGATGAAAATAAATAAACGTAAATAAAAATAAATGATAACAAATGAAAATGATGAAAATAAATGATTATACATGAAAATACATAAAAATAAATGAAAACAAATGAAAATTCATGGAAATACATGAAAGTATATGAAAATACATGTAAAAAAATGAAAACAAATGAAAATACATGTAAATACATTAAAGTAAATGAGAACAAATTATAATACATGAAAATAAATGAAAATACATGAAAATAAATGAAAATAAATGATAATACATGAAAATACATAAAAATAAATAAAAACAAATGAAAATACGTGTAAATAAATGAAAACAAATGAAAATAAATGTAAATACATGAAAGTAAATAAAAATAAATGAAAATACACGTAAATACATAAAAGTAAATGAAAATAAATGAAAGTAGATCAAAAAAAATGAACATAAATAAAAATAAATGATAATACATGAAAATAAATGAAAATAAATGATAATACATGAAAATACATAAAAATAAATGAAAACAAATGAAAATACATGTAAATACATGAAAGTAAATGAAAATTAATGAAAATTCATGGAAACACATAAAAGTAAATGAAAATACATGTAAATACATTAAAGTAAATGAGAACAAATGATAATACATGAAAATTAATGAAAATAAATGATAATACATGAAAATACATAAAATTAAATAAAAACAAATGAAAATTCATGGAAATACATGAGTGTAAATGAAAATACGTGTAAAAAATGATAACAAATGAAAATACATGTATATACATTAAAGTAAATGAGAACAAATGATAATACATGAAAATAAATGAAAATAAATGAAAATAAATGAAAATAAATGAAAATAAATGAAAATAAATGAAAATAAATGAAAATAAATGAAAATAAATGAAAATAAATGAAAATAAATGAAAATAAATGAAAATAAATGAAAATAAATGAAAATAAATGAAAATAAATGAAAATAAATGAAATTAAATGAAAATAAATGAAAATAAATGAAAATAAATGAAAATAAATGAAAATAAATGAAAATAAATGATAATACATGAAAATAAATGAAAATAAATGAAAATAAATGATAATACATGAAAATACATAAAAATAAATGAAAACAAATGAAAATTCATGGAAATACATGAAAGTAAATGAAAATACATGTAAATACATTAAAGTAAATGAGAACAAATGATAATACATGAAAACAAATGAAAATACATGTAAATACATGAAAGTAAATGAAAATTAATGAAAATTCATGGATATACATAAAAGTAAATGAAAATACATGTAAAAAAATGAAAACAAATGAAAATACATGTAAATACATAAAAGTAAATGAGAGCAAATGATAATATATGAAAATACATAAAAATAAATAAAAACAAATGAAAATTCATGGAAATACATGAGTGTAAATGAAAATACGTGTAAAAAAAAGAAAACAAATGAAAATACATGTAAATACATTAAAGTAAATAAGAACAAATGATAATACATGAAAATAAATGAAAATAAATGAAAATAAATGAAAATAAATGATAATAAATGAAAATACATAAAAATAAATAAAAACAAATGAAAATTCATGGAAATACATGAAAGTAAATGAAAAAACGTGTAAATAAATGAAAACAAATGAAAATACATGTCAATACATTAAAGTAAATGAGGACAAATGAAAATAGATGAAAATAAATGAAAATAAATGAAAACAAATGAAAATAAATGAAAATAAATGAAAACAAATGAAAATACATGTAAATACATGAAAGTTAATGAAAATAAATGAAAATACATGTAATTACATAAAAGTAAATGAAAATAAATGAAAGTAGATGAAAATAAGTAATAATACATGAAAATACATAAAAATAAATGAAAACAAATGAAAATTCATGGAAATACTGAAAGTAAATGAAAATACATGTAAAAAAATGAAAACAAATGAAAATACATGTAAATACATTAAAGTAAATAGAACAAATGATAATACATGAAAATAAATGAAAATAAATGATAATACATGAAAATAAATGAAAATAAATGATAATACATGAAAATACATAAAAATAAATAAAAACAAATGAAAATTCATGGAAATAAATGAAAGTAAATGACAATACGTGTAAATAAATGAAAACAAATGACAATACATGTAAATACATTAAAGTAAATGAGAACAAATGAAAATAGATGAAAATAAATGAAAATAAATGAAACCAAATGAAAATACATGTAAATACATGAAAGTAAATGAAAATAAATGAAAATACATGTAAATACATAAAAGTAAATAAAAGTAGATGAAAATAAATAAACGTAAATAAAAATAAATGATAACATATGAAAATGATGAAAATAAATGATTATACATGAAAATACATAAAAATAAATGAAAACAAATGAAAATTCATGGAAATACATGAAAGTATATGAAAATACATGTAAAAAAATGAAAACAAATGAAAATACATGTAAATACATTAAAGTAAATGAGAACAAATTTTAATACATGAAAATAAATGAAAATACATGAAAATAAATGAAAATAAATGATAATACATGAAAATACATAAAAATAAATAAAAACAAATGAAAATACGTGTAAATAAATGAAAACAAATGAAAATAAATCTAAATACATGAAAGTAAATAAAAATAAATGAAAATACACGTAAATACATAAAAGTAAATGAAAATAAATGAAAGTAAATCAAAATATATGAACATGAATAAAAATAAATGATAATACATGAAATTAAATGAAAATAAATGATAATACATGAAAATACATAAAAATAAATGAAAACAAATGAAAATTCATGGAAATACTGAAAGTAAATGAAAATACATGTAAAAAAATGAAAACAAATGAAAATACATGTAAATACATTAAAGTAAATAGAACAAATGATAATACATGAAAATAAATGAAAATAAATGATAATACATGAAAATACATAAAAATAAATAAAAACAAATGAAAATTCATGGAAATACATGAAAGTAAATGACAATACGTGTAAATTAATGAAAACAAATGACAATACATGTAAATACATTAAAGTAAATGAGAACAAATTATAATACATGAAAATAAATGAAAATACATGAAAATAATGAAAATAAATGATAATACATGAAAATACATAAAAATAAATAAAAACAAATGAAAATACGTGTAAATAAATGAAAACAAATGAAAATAAATGTAAATACATGAAAGTAAATAAAAATAAATGAAAATACACGTAAATACATAAAAGTAAATGAAAATAAATGAAAGTAGATCAAAATAAATGAACATAAATAAAAATAAATGATAATACATGAAAATAAATGAAAATAAATGATAATACATGAAAATACATAAAAATAAATGAAAACAAATGAAAATACATGTAAATACATGAAAGTAAATGAAAATTAATGAAAATTCATGGAAATACATAAAAGTAAATGAAAATACATGTAAAAAATGAAAACAAATGAAAATACATGTAAATACATTAAAGTAAATGA
>CAUJLB010000018.1:0-22404 GCA_963243735.1 Neocrepidodera transversa
TAAATAAATAAAAATAAATGAAAATACATGTAAATAAATGAAAATAAATAAAAATTCATGTAAATACACCAAAGTCATTGAAAATAAATATAAATAGATGAAAATAATTGAAAATAAATGATAATAAATGAAAATAAATAAAAATAAATGAAAATAAATGAAAATAAATGAAAATAAATGAAAATAAATGAAAATAAATGAAAATAAATGAAAATAAATGAAAATAAATGAAAATAAATGAAAATAAATGAAAATAAATGAAAATAAATGAAAATAAATGAAAATAAATGAAATAAATGAAAATAAATGAAAATAAATGAAAATAAATGAAAATAAATGAAAATAAATGAAAATAAATGAAAATAAATGATAATAAATGAAAATTAATGAAAATGAATGAAATAAATGAAAATACATAAAAATAAATGTAAACAAATGATAATAAATGAAAATAAATGAAAAGAATGAAAATAAATGAAAATAAATGAAAATAAATGAAAATAAATGAAAATAAATGAAAATAAATGAAAATAAATGAAAATAAATGAAAATAAATGAAAATAAATGAAAATAAATGAAAATAAATGATAATAAATGGAAATAAATGAAAATAAATGAAAATAAACAAAAATTAACGAAAATAAAGGAAAATAAACGAAAATTAACGAAAAATAAATGAAAATAAATGATAATAAATGAAAATAAATAAAAATAAATGAAAATAAATGAAAATAAATGAAAATAAATGAAAAATAAATAAAATAAATGAAAATAAATGAAAATAAATGAAAATAAATGAAAATAAATGAAAATAAATGAAAATAAATGAAAATAAATGAAAATAAATGAAAATAAATGAAAATAAATGAAAATAAATGAAAATAAATGAAAATAAATGAAAATAAATGAAAATAAATGAAAATAAATGAAAATAAATGAAAATAAATGAAAATAAATGAAAATAAATGAAAATAAATGAAAATAAATGAAAATAAATGAAAATAAATGAAAATAAATGAAAATAAATGAAAATAAATGAAAATAAATGAAAATAAATGAAAATAAATGAAAATAAATGAAAATAAATGAAAATAAATGAAATAAATGAAAATAAATGAAAATAAATGAAAATAAATGAAAATAAATGAAAATAAATGAAAATAAATGAAAATAAATGAAAATAAATGAAAATAAATGAAAATAAAGAAAATAAACGAAAATAAACGAAAATAAACGAAAATAAATGAAAATAAATGAAAATAAATGAAAATAAATGAAAATAAATGAAAATAAATGAAAATAAATGAAAATAAATGAAAATAAATGAAAATAAATGAAAATAAATGAAAATAAATGAAAATAAATGAAAATAAATGAAAATAAATGAAAATAAATGAAAATAAATGAAAATAAATGAAAATAAATGGAAATAAATGAAACTAAATGAAAATAAACGAAAATTAACGAAAATTAACGAAAATAAAGGAAAATAAACGAAAATTAACGAAAATAAATGAAAATAAATGATAATAAATGATAATAAATGAAAATAAATGAAAATAAATGAAAATAAATGAAAATAAATGAAAATAAATAAAAATAAATGAAAATAAATGAAAATAAATGAAAATAAATGAAAATAAATGAAAATAAATGAAAATAAATGAAAAAAAATGAAAATAAATGAAAATAAATGAAAATAAATGAAAATAAATGAAAATAAATGAAAATAAATGAAAATAAATGAAAATAAATGAAAATAAATGAAAATAAATGAAATTAAATGAAAATAAATGAAAATAAATGAAAATGAATGAAAATAAATGAAAATAAATGAAAATAAATGAAAATAAATGAAAATAAATGAAAATAAATGAAAATAAATGAAAATAAATGAAAATAAATGAAAATAAATGAAAATAAATGAAAATAAATGAAAATAAATGAAAATAAATGAAAATAAATGAAAATAAACGAAAATTAACGAAAATAAACGAAAATAAACGAAAATAAACGAAAATAAACGAAAATAAACGAAAATAAATGAAAATAAATGAAAATAAATGAAAATAAATGAAAATAAATGAAAATAAATGAAAATAAATGAAAATAAATGAAAATAAATGAAAATAAATGAAAATAAATGAAAATAAATGAAAATAAATGAAAATAAATGAAAATAAATGAAAATAAATAAAAATAAATGAAAATAAATGAAAATAAATGAAAATAAATGAAAATAAATGAAAATAAATGAAAATAAATGAAAATAAATGAAAATAAATGAAAATAAATGAAAATAAATGAAAATAAATGAAAATAAATGAAAATAAATGAAAATAAATGAAAATAAATGAAAATAAATGAAAATAAATGAAAATAAATGAAAATAAATGAAAATAAATGAAAATAAATGAAAATAAATGAAAATAAATGAAAATAAATGAAAATGAATGAAAATAAATGAAAATAAATGAAAATAAATGAAAATAAATGAAAATAAATGAAAATAAATGAAAATAAATGAAAATAAATGAAAATAAATGAAAATAAATGAAAATAAATGAAAATAAATGAAAATAAATGAAAATAAATGAAAATAAATGAAAATAAATGAAAATAAATGAAAATAAATGAAAATAAATGAAAATAAATGAAAATAAATGAAAATAAATGAAAATAAATGAAAATAAATGAAAATAAATGAAAATAAATGAAAATAAATGAAAATAAATGAAAATAAATGAAAATAAATGAAAATAAATGAAAATAAATGAAAATAAATGAAAATAAATGAAAATAAATGAAAATAAATGAAAATAAACGAAAATAAATGATAATAAATGAAAATTAATGAAATTAAATGAAAATAAATGAAAATAAATGAAAATAAATGAAAATAAATGAAAATAAATGAAAATAAATGAAAATAAATGAAAATAAACGAAAATAAACGAAAATAAATGATAATAAATGAAAATTAATGAAAATAAATGAAAATACATAAAAATAAATGTAAAAAAATAAAAATAAATGAAAATACATGTAAGTAAATGAAAATAAATGAAAATACATGTAAATAAATGAAAATAAATGAAAATAAATGAAAATAAATGAAAATAAATGAAAATAAATGAAAATAAATGAAAATAAATGAAAATAAATGAAAATAAATGAAAATAAATGAAAATAAATGAAAATAAATGAAAATAAATGAAAACAAATGAAAACAAATGAAAACAAATGAAAATACATGTAAATACATGAAAGTAAATGATAATATTTGAAAATAAATAAAAACAAATGAAAATACATGTAAATACATGAAAGTAAATGAAAATAAATGAAAATAGATGTAAATAAATAAAAATAAATGAAAATACATGTAAATAAATGAAAATAAATAAAAATTCATGTAAATACACCAAAGTCATTGAAAATAAATGTAAATAGATGAAAATAATTGAAAATAAATGATAATAAATGAAAATAAATAAAAATAAATGAAAATAAATGAAAATAAATGAAAATAAATGAAAATAAATGAAAATAAATGAAAATAAATGAAAATAAATGAAAATAAATGAAAATAAATGAAAATAAATGAAAATAAATGAAAATAAATGAAAATAAATGAAAATAAATGAAAATAAATGAAAATAAATGAAAATAAATGAAAATAAATGAAAATAAATGAAAATAAATGAAAATAAATGAAAATAAATGAAAATAAATGAAAATAAATGAAAATAAATGAAAATAAATGATAATAAATGAAAATTAATGAAAATGAATGAAAATAAATGAAAATACATAAAAATAAATGCAAACAAATGATAATAAATGAAAATAAATGAAAAGAAATGAAAATAAATGAAAATAAATGAAAATAAATGAAAATAAATGAAAATAAATGAAAATAAATGATAATAAATGGAAATAAATGAAAATAAATGAAAATAAACAAAAATTAACGAAAATAAAGGAAAATAAACGAAAATTAACGAAAATAAATGAAAATAAATGATAATAAATGAAAATAAATAAAAATAAATGAAAATAAATGAAAATAAATGAAAATAAATGAAAATAAATGAAAATAAATGAAAATAAATGAAAATAAATGAAAATAAATGAAAATAAATGAAAATAAATGAAAATAAATGAAAATAAATGAAAATAAATGAAAATAAATGAAAATAAATGAAAATAAATGAAAATAAATGAAAATAAATGAAAATAAATGAAAATAAATGAAAATAAATGAAAATAAATGAAAATAAATGAAAATAAATGAAAATAAATGAAAATAAATGAAAATAAATGAAAATAAATGAAAATAAATGAAAATAAATGAAAATAAATGAAAATAAATGAAAATAAATGAAAATAAATGAAAATAAATGAAAATAAATGAAAATAAATGAAAATTAATGAAAATAAATGAAAATAAATGAAAATAAATGAAAATAAATGAAAATAAATGAAAATAAATGAAAATAAATGAAAATAAATGAAAATAAATGAAAATAAATGAAAATAAATGAAAATAAATGAAAATAAATGAAAATAAAGAAAATAAACGAAAATAAACGAAAATAAACGAAAATAAATGAAAATAAATGAAAATAAATGAAAATAAATGAAAATAAATGAAAATAAATGAAAATAAATGAAAATAAATGAAAATAAATGAAAATAAATGAAAATAAATGAAAATAAATGAAAATAAATGAAAATAAATGAAAATAAATGAAAATAAATGAAAATAAATGAAAATAAATGAAAATAAATGGAAATAAATGAAACTAAATGAAAATAAACGAAAATTAACGAAAATTAACGAAAATTAACGAAAATAAAGGAAAATAAACGAAAATTAACGAAAATAAATGAAAATAAATGATAATTTATTTATTTTATTTTATTTATTTATTTTAATACAATACCCAACAGGGTTTCCCCCAATTATAGGATAAGGTAATACAATACTTGTAATGAGACAAAAAAAAAATAATAAAGAAATAAAGAAGAAATAGACGGTAATGAGTGCAACCTAAAAAAACAAAAAAACTTTACAAGAAAGAAAAACAGAAAAAGGGTTACACTCATTACATCCTACTTCGACTGTACAAATACAATACGCTTAATAGATGCAACAGAGCAATTAAAAATGTCAAGATCAGTTTCAACTCTTGAGAGATTATCGATCATTTGATACAGAGGAGATGATTTGTAGATATTTGTTCTAAATGGTCGTTGATAGAAAGTATAATTAGACCGAGAGTTTATTCGTGGAACGTGAAAGTTCAACATTGCAGTAAGCGAAATGCAATCAACAGTGTTATTCAGAAGTTTTGCTAAAAATACTATTGAGTGCATCATTTGTCTTTTTTGTAGACTGCTTGCACTAAACCGATCAAGGTAGTAAGACTGAGGAAGTCCTCTCGTGGGATAAATACCATCAATTGCAAAACATGCCGATTTAAAAAACTTACGCTGGATTCGTTCTAGCTGGGAAAAATGATTTGAATATATTGGACTCCAAATTATATTGGCATATTCCAATTTTGATAGAACAAAGGCCGAAAAAAGAATGTTCATGGTTGAAAAGTCTCCGAAAGATCTCATATTCCTCACAATAAAACCCAAAACTCGATGCGCCGAAGCCGTTGTTTTTTCAATGTGAGGTATGAACGTTAGTTTTGGATCAAAATGAACGCCAAGATCCTTTATTAATTCCGGTCGTGCTAGTGTGGCAGTATTTAGACGATAGTTAAATAGGAGTACTGAATCTTTGCGGCTGAACGACATTACATTGCATTTTTTCACGTTTAACGGTAACTTATTATTTATACACCATTCATATAAACGGCCCAAATTTTCCTGCAATTTGATGCAATCCGAAAGAGTAGATATTTCACAGAAAATCTTTAAGTCATCGGCAAATAAAAGATTCGGAACATTCAGATTCCAGACAATGTCATTTATAAAGATTAAAAATAGTAAAGGTCCCAACACCGATCCTTGGGGTACTCCTGATGTTTGATTGTAGTATGCAGATTTGTGGCCTAAGCACTGCACGTAAAGGCTGCGATTTGTCAAATAGGATCTAAATAGATTTACTAGTGAATCATTAAAACCTAATGAGAGAAGTTTAGCTATTAGTAAATTATGGTCAATTTTGTCAAAGGCTTTGGAGAAGTCAGTGTATATAATATCTACCTGACTTTGCCTATCAAGAGCTTCTGCAATGTACTGAGTGACACAGAATAAATTTGTTACCGTCGAACGACCTAAAGTGAAACCATGTTGAGTAGGAGTAATAATTTCACGAACCTGGAAAGAGAGATAGGTGTGCAACAGTATTTCAAATACCTTTGAGAAGTTACTCAGAATAGTAATGGGGCGATAATTTGATATGTCATTTTTACTTCCACTTTTAAAAACAGGACAGGTTCTAGCTAACTTCCAGCAATTGGGAAAAACTTGCGTTTTAAACATAATATTGAAGATAACCGTTAGCGGTTTATAAAATACGTGCGCACAATCTCTTATCAAAAATGCTGGAACGTTATCTGGCCCAGTTGTTAATTTTGGCTTAAGTTTTTTCAGGGCAGATAGTACTTCTGCCTCTGTTACGTGAGTTATATTAATGTTGGTATTATTATTATCATTTAAGTTATTCATGGTATACTGAGCATTACCACTGAGTGATGTATAATTTCCTGAAAAGAAGTTTGCAAAAGCATCCACAGTTTCTTTAGGCGTATTTAGCTGATTATTATTAAAGTTCATTAAGTTAGGTATTGCGGACACGTCACCTTTCCTATATTGAATGAACGACCAGAATGTTTTAGGATCGGACTTGATGTTTTCTTCAGAGCGTTTGACATAATTTACATAACATAAAGTAGTTTTTCTCTTAAATTCAGCCCTCAACTGACTAAATAAATTGTAATCAAGAATGCTTCGAGTACGTTTATATTTTATCCAAGACTTATTTTTTTGTTTTAGCGAGTTAATTATGTCATGGTTGAACCAAGGCGGATAGTGACTGTTGGTTGGTTTCTTTTTTGGAATATACTGATCAAATAGTGTGTTTAATTCATCATAGAATAGACTTAAAGCAGTATTAGGGTCTGAGCAATTGTTCAGAAAGTTCCAGTCTACATCTAGTAGCATTTTATAGAGATTAGGAAAGTCTGCTTTTTTGAAATTGAATCCTGTTGACGAATTTGGAATAATATGTTTAGTACTCTTAAATGGAACCTCAATAACTAGTGCAGGATGATGAGAATCAAGAGGTGCAAGAATATACGATGCTCTTTGCACAGAACAATGTTTGATATTAGAGAAAACAAGATCTAGAATACGATTAAGATCATTTGTTATCTCGTTAAGTTGGGTTAAAGTAAAAAAATTTTGAAAATTATTTAGCGATAAGATTTTTCTAGTTATATTTACTTGCGAGTTAAATTTAAACGACGCATATTCGGGAATGTTGAAATCACCTAAAATTAATAGCTTACAATCATACAGATGCCACAACGATTCGATACCATCAAAAAGTAATTGAAATTCATCATTAGTTGTATTAGGAGGAATATACAAATTTAAAATATATAGAAACACGTTTTCATATTTAATTTTGACAGAAATGATGTCAATATTAATTAAATCTTCGAAGTAATTATAACCGTTTATGTCATTGAGTGATGCCGATAGGGATTTCCTTACAGCGATCAAGGAACCCCCTCCTCTGGTATTATTTGTCAAGCAGTAACGTCTGTCTGATCTAAATACATCGTAATTTTTTGTATCTAAGATTTCTGAATCGCGAAAAGAATCATTTAGCCATGTTTCAGTAAGTGCTAATATATCATATTCATAGGCGATTGTAGAATTTATATAGAGATCTTGTGTTTTACTTCTTAGTCCGCGAACATTCTGATAGTAGCAAGTTATTGTTGGAATATGAGATGGACTAATATCATTTTTTGACGATGATTGCTATATCGGGGACAATATGTTTGCTTTAAATTTGCTTAGCATTTCTTTATATACAGAGCAATCAGTGGCATTTAATGCTGCATGGTTAACGGATACGGGATTACTAGAAGATTTATTATAATTATGACAGTTTATACAATATTGACCCGTTCTTGGACAATCTTTTAGTTCGTGATTTTGAGCACATATAGGACAGACAAATATAGTTGATTTGCATTGATTTGCAGAATGATGGTATCCAGAACATTTGAAACAGCGTCTTATATCAATTGCATCATAAATACTACAATAATCATATCCCACAAACAATTTACCCTGTTGCATTATTTTCTTATAGCTAGAGATGTTACATTGAATAATTGCTTGAAAAAGTCTATCATTTTTCCTTAGTGTAGTGAAAGAAACAACTTTTAAGTCACCAACAATTTCATTTTTATTCTGAAGTTTTAGGCATTCGACAAGTTTATCCTCGGCCAATTCTTCAGAGATGCCAACAATTTTAAATCGTGGGTTTAGGGCAGGAATTTCCTTAATTGTATAATTTTGCCCAAGTTTTGCATTGGCTAATTCTACAAACTTGTTACCATCCTCGGGCTTCTCACAACTGACCTTGAGTCCACCATCTTTGATTTGGGTTACCTTTGTGAGGTTTATGTTTGAGAGAACCGGATGTATGTTTTTCACCATATCATTTTTAGTTGCCGTAGAGTCCTGTTTTACCTTAGGCCTGATGAGGTAAGAAGGCTGTTTTTTAATGACCTGAGAAAAAGATGGAACAGGTGGCGGATTGTCATGATTCTGAGAAGGATTGGGAAGACTTGTTTGGCCCATAGACAATATTTTTTGACTCAGTTCTTCGAGAATTTCCTTTTTAAAATTTGACAGCTCATTTATCTTGTTCTCGATTTTATCTTGTAAGAAGTCTTTAACATCATTGATACATGTACTAATCGAACTCAGTTGGTCATAAGTCTTACTAACAATACCTTTTTCCAAAATTTCACATTTTTTTAGACATACATCACACAGAAAGAAAAAATTCTTACTCTTAGAAAACATGGAAAATTCAGCATTACTTAGGCCGACACATGAGTAGTGGAACCACTTAGCACAGGCTCCCTCACATCCTACAAAACCTTCACTCTTATTAAGCTTACATTTACTGCATCTTCCAGAGTCACCCATAATATATTTCGACTCCGTCACTGCTTTATAGTAAAGAATTTAATCTATGGCATTGTCTCTTGCTCACAAAAAAGGAAAAAAAAACTGGTTTGATTTCCTTAAACTGCTTTATGCTTAAATGTACGCAATGTAAACAGCGATATTATTTAATAGTTCGCAAGGTAAAAATATAAATTTTACTCACGTCCACTTTCTCATATAATTGATTTAATATGACCGGAAAATAAAACTACGTTTTATACCACTAAGAAACCAAAAAAACTCGGAGATCGCTATTCACAACGACTATTCACAGTCGAACGATTTCAAACATGATAATAAATGATAATAAATGAAAATAAATGAAAATAAATGAAAATAAATGAAAATAAATGAAAATAAATGAAAATAAATGAAAATAAATGAAAATAAATAAAAATAAATGAAAATAAATGAAAATAAATGAAAATAAATGAAAATAAATGAAAATAAATGAAAATAAATGAAAATAAATAAAAAAAAATGAAAATAAATGAAAATAAATGAAAATAAATGAAAATAAATGAAAATAAATGAAAATAAATGAAAATAAATGAAAATAAATGAAAATAAATGAAAATAAATGAAAATAAATGAAAATAAATGAAAATAAATGAAAATAAATGAAAATAAATGAAAATAAATGAAAATAAATGAAAATAAATGAAAATAAATGAAAATAAATGAAAATAAATGAAAATAAATGAAAATAAATGAAAATAAATGAAAATAAATGAAAATAAATGAAAATAAATGAAAAATAAATGAAAATAAATGAAAATAAATGAAAATAAATGAAAATAAATGAAAATAAATGAAAATAAATGAAAATAAATGAAAATAAATGAAAATAAATGAAAATAAATGAAAATAAATGAAAATAAATGAAAATAAATGAAAATAAATGAAAATAAATGAAAATAAATGAAAATAAATGAAAATAAATGAAAATAAATGAAAATAAATGAAAATAAATGAAAATAAATGAAAATAAATGAAAATAAATGAAAATAAATGAAAATAAATGAAAATAAATGAAAATAAATGAAAATAAATGAAAATAAATGAAAATAAATGAAAATAAATGAAAATAAATGAAAATAAATGAAAATAAATGAAAATAAATGAAAATAAATGAAAATAAATGAAAATAAATGAAAATAAATGAAAATAAATGAAAATAAATGAAAATAAATGAAAAATAAATGAAAATAAATGAAAATAAATGAAAATAAATGAAAATAAATGAAAATAATGAAAATAAATGAAAATAAAATGAAAATAAATGAAAATAAATGAAAATAAATGAAAATAAATGAAAATAAATGAAAATAAATGAAAATAAATGAAAATAAATGAAAATAAATGAAAATAAAATGAAAATAAATGAAAATAAATGAAAATAAATGAAAATAAATGAAAAATAAATGAAAATCAATGAAAATAAATGAAAATAAATGAAAATAAATGAAAATAAATGAAAATAAATGAAAATAAATGAAAATAAATGAAAATAAATGAAAATAAATGAAAATAAATGAAAATAAATGAAAAATAAATGAAAATAAATGAAAATAAATGAAAATAAATGAAAATAAATGAAAATAAATGAAAATAAATGAAAATAAATGAAAATAAATGATAATAAATGAAAAATTAATGAAAATGAATGAAAATAAATGAAAATACATAAAAAATAAATGTAAAACAAATGATAATAAATGAAAAATAAATGAAAAGAAATGAAAATAAATGAAAATAAATGAAAATAAATGAAAAGAAATGAAAATAAATGAAAATAAATGAAAATAAATGAAAATAATGAAAATAAATGAAAATAAATGATAATAAATGGAAATAAATGAAAATAAATGAAAAATAAATGAAAAATAAATGAAAAATAAATGAAAAATAAATGAAAATAAATGAAAATAAATGATAATAAATGAAAATTAATGAAAATTAATGAAAATAAATGAAAATACATAAAAATAAATGTAAACAAATGATAATAAATGAAAATAAATGAAAAGAAATGAAAATAAATGAAAATAAATGAAAATAAATGAAAATAAATGATAATAAATGGAAATAAATGAAAATAAATGAAAATAAATGAAAATAAATGAAAATAAATGAAAATAAATGAAAATAAATGAAAATAAATGAAAATAAATGAAAATAAATGAAAATAAATGAAAATAAATGAAAATAAATGAAAATAAATGAAAATAAATGATAATAAATGAAAATTAATGAAAATGAATGAAAATAAATGAAAATACATAAAATTAAATGTAAACAAACATGATAATAAATGAAAATAAATGAAAAGAAATGAAAATAAATGAAAATAAATGAAAATAAATGAAAATAAATGAAAATAAATGATAATAAATGGAAATAAATGAAAATAAATGAAAAATAAACAAAAATTAACGAAAATAAAGGAAAAATAAACGAAAATTAACGAAAATAAATGAAAATAAAATGATAATAAATGAAAATAAATAAAAAATAAATGAAAATAAATGAAAATAAATGAAAATAAATGAAAATAAATGAAAATAAATGAAAATAAATGAAAATAAATGAAAATAAATGAAAATAAATGAAAATAAATGAAAATAAATGAAAATAAATGAAAATAAATGAAAATAAATGAAAATAAATGAAAATAAATGAAAATAAATGAAAATAAATGAAAATCAATGAAAATAAATGAAAATAAATGAAAATAAATGAAAATAAATGAAAATAAATGAAAATAAATGAAAATAAATGAAAATAAATGAAAATAAATGAAAATAAATGAAAATAAATGAAAATAAATGAAAATAAATGAAAATAAATGAAAATTAAATGAAAATAAATGAAAATAAATGAAAATAAATGAAAATAAATGAAAATAAATTTAATAAATGAAAATAAATGAAAATAAATGAAAATAAATGATAATAAATGAAAATTAATGAAAATGAATGAAAATAAAATGAAAATACATAAAAATAAATGTAAACAAATGATAATAAATGAAAATAAATGAAAAGAAATGAAAATAAATGAAAATAAATGAAAATAAATGAAAATAAATGAAAAGAAATGAAAATAAATGAAAATAAATGAAAATAAATGAAAAATAAATGAAAATAAATGATAATAAATGGAAAATAAATGAAAATAAATGAAAATAAATGAAAATAAATGAAAATAAAATGAAAATAAATGAAAATAATGAAAATAAATGAAAATAAATGAAAAATAAATGAAAATAAATGATAATAAATGAAAATTAATGAAAATGAATGAAAATAAATGAAAATACATAAAAATAAATGTAAACAAATGATAATAAATGAAAATAAATGAAAAGAAATGAAAATAAATGAAAATAAATGAAAATAAATGAAAATAAATGATAATAAATGGAAATAAATGAAAATAAATGAAAATAAATGAAAATAAATGAAAATAAATGAAAATAAATGAAAATAAATGAAAATAAATGAAGATAAATGAAAATAAATGAAAATAAATGAAAATAAATGAAAATAAATGAAAATAAATGATAATAAATGAAAATTAATGAAAATGAATGAAAATAAATGAAAATACATAAAAATAAATGTAAACAAATGATAATAGAAGCACACAAAGATGGCGGGCGGTTCGGACGCACAGTTAAATGTCTCTACAAAGATTTGTAATAAATGCAAGCATTCAATTGTAAAAAGTATATTGAAATGTGAGAAATGTGATTCCGTGTACCATCCGAGTTGTGCTAAAAAGAAAAACGTTATAATAACTAGTGATAACCTAATAAATTGTTGTATCTCAAGTGATAAAGACGAAAATGAATGTGATTTTGAAATTGAGAATAAACAAGCTGATTTAGCCGGTTTGGATGATGAAAAAAATGGACGTAAATATAATTAAGTATATATTAACCCAAAAAGACATTATTATTCAAGAGCTAAGAGATAAAATAGAATTATTAAATGAACATATACATTTATTAAATAAATTCAATAATATAAATAACGCTCTCCAAGGTGACACACTAGTCAGTACAATTAAGAAGGATACCGAAATAAAAAGTGGTTCTTTAATCAAGATACCTTCTAAACCAGCAATAGATAAGAAGTCAGGAGAACCTCAAAAAGAAAAACAAAACAAGATTAGTCATCAAGCAAGGAATGCCCACGATCAGCTAAACAACAATAAACAAACAAACATTACCCGCCAACAGGTTGCTGCGGGGATTTCTTTTGCTCAGGGTGAAATAATATTAAAAAATCACATAAATTTAAACAATGAAAGCAATAGTGATGCGAACGATTATACGAATGGCGGAAAAGCTGACGAACCACCTCATGATCATGGCAATAGGACAACTGAAAACAACTGGAAAACAGTTGTTAATAAAAAACATCAAAGAAAACAAATTGTAGTAGGAAGCAATCGCGAACAAAATGAAGTAGAAGGAGTTGAAGGTACGGTTACTCTACATGTATATCGCCTAAATCCACATACGACAGAAACTGCTTTGAGTGATTTGATGAAAAAACATTTTCCAGAAATTAAGTGCGAACAAATGAATTCAAAACACCCTAATATCTACAGTTCGTTTAAGGTAAAAATTTGGGCCTCAAATTTTAAAAAAGCTATGGATTCTAATTTATGGCCTTATAGGGCATGCATTAGTCGTTTTTTATTTCTACGCAGGGGAAACAACCCCAAGAACACTTAATTTTTAATCCACAACTGCTCTTGCTAAATATTAATACCATTAACAATGAAAAAATTGGCTTTCTTGAAAATGACATGGATCTTTTTAAAGATCTCAATATTTTATGTATAAATGAAACAGGCATTAAAGACGATTACCTAAATTTAATTAAAATAATAAATTTTAAATTAGTTAGCTCTTACTGCAGAACTAATTTAAAATGCGGAGGTACTAGTATTTGGATAAAAAACTCTGATAACGTGAAATGTATTGATCTGTCCACTTTTTGTATAGAAAAACACTTCGAAATATGTGCCGTATATTACACAGTTAATAAAATTGTACATACTATTTTAAATTGTTATCGTTCTCCTTCTGGAGACACTTCTGTTTTTTTTAATAAAATTTCCGAGGTGTTGGATCATTTGTATGTCCCACAAAGTCAATTCATTCTAACGGGAGATTTTAATTTTGACAAATATTCAAATGATAGCTTTAATGATTTGTGTATACTTTTATCCTGTTTTGATCTTGTGCCAATAGTCAATTGGCCTACAAGAGTTACTGAAAATTCCTGCACACTGATTGATCAAATCTTCGTGAGCAGCCGTAAATATAATATTACTTGCTGTGTCACTGATAATGAAATTTCAGATCACCGTTCCGTTTTTTGTGATTTCAATCTCTTTAAAGGTTTAGAAAACGATTCGAAAATAAAACGAAAGATAAGAAATTTTAGCGAACATAATATAGCGCAGTTTAAACAAGCTCTTTCCAGTGAAGACTGGAAAACTTTAAATAATATTAGTAATCTTGATGATGCATTCTCGTACTTTTATGACATTTTCAAAAATTGCTTTGATTCCTGCTTTCCTGAAAAACAAAGTATTGTACAAAAAACCAGAAAAAATTGGACAGATGCTGAAATTGTTGCCTCAAGCCGGTCACTAAAAGACCTTTTTGTATTAAAAAAGTGCAATCCTAATTTTACCGAATTATATAAAGAACGCAAAAGAAATCATTCTCTCTTATTAACATCAAAAAAAAAAGAACACTACCAAAAACGTATTATAAAATCCGACAACAATATTAAAGCCTGTTGGAATGTTGTATATGAAACGACGAATAGGCAGCGTTCTGTTGAAGCTATTGTAATAGAAAAAGACGGAATGTTATTGGATGACCCACGGGAAGTAGCCTCAGAGTTTAATAGTTTTTTTAAAAATGCTCCTGGTCGTCTGATAGACGAAATAACAATAAAATCTTGTAATAGTATCGAAAAAATCACATCAAATGTAGATTCCATCTTCCTTACTCCATTTCTGGAAACAGAATTATTAAATTTATTACTGGGAAAAATTAAAAATAAAAAATCTTCTGGAGCCGATGACGTGCCATGTTTTATTTTAAAGCAGGTTTTAGATGTTCTCTCTGAACCATTAACATATCTGGTAAACCTATCATTTGAATTGGGCAGCTTTCCTCAAGCTTTGAAACTGGGGAAAATTTTACCATTATACAAGAAAAATGATCGTACACAACTAGAAAACTATAGGCCTGTTGCTGTCCCGTGTGGCATGTCTAAAATTTTTGAATATGCCTTTCTTGATCGCCTCTTGTCTTTCTTGAGAAAGTACAATATTATAACCGAAAATCAGCATGGATTCTGCGCTAACAAGTCAACAACAACTGCTATGCTATCATTTTACAATAACATTATTCACCACTTGGAGGATTTTGAATACCCAGTTGCTCTCTTTTGTGATCTCAGCAAAGCGTTTGACTGTGTAAACCATGAATTGCTGTTGAACATATTGGAAAAATATGGAATCAGAGGCACTGTTTTAAATTGGATCTCAACCTTTTTACGTGCCAGGAAGCAATATGTATCTTTAAAAATGCAAAATAACAACGAAATTAATATTATTAACTCTGATCCATTAGATATTAACATGGGAGTTCCTCAAGGTTCAATTTTGGGACCGATATTGTTCATACTTTATGTGAATAACGTTGACCCAATAATAGGTGATTATCACTATGTAAGCTATGCAGATGATTTTTCGGCTATAATTTCTGCTAAAAAAACGGACCAGTTAAACCGCGAGAGCTCTCACATCGCTCAAAATTTGTCAAGTTATTTTAGTAGCCTTGATTTGTTTTTTAATGCTAATAAGACTGAGGTACTTAGATTTCACAATAGGCAACAGAACGTTGAGCCGGTAGAGATTAGTTTTAACAATATGGCACTTAATAACGGAAGTAATAGTATTCGCTTTCTTGGAATATGTATAGATCAACACCTTGATTGGAAAGACCATTGCAATGGACTAATTAAAAAAATAAACTCCATAAAGTTTCTTTTCATAAATTTACGGACGATACTTGAAGTTCGGCAACTAATCATGGTGTATTTTGCACAAGTAGATTCACGTCTAAGATACGGCATATGCTTGTGGGGTAATTCAACTTACTCAAAAAGTGTTTTTCTTGTTCAAAAAAGGATTCTGAGAAGCATTGTTAAGATCCCTCAAAGAGAATCTTGTCGACAACACTTCAAAAAATACGGCATATTACCCCTTTGTTGTATCTTTATTTTTGAAATGTGTCTATATACTTATAAGCACCGAGATATGTTCGTAACCAATACAGATATACATAGATACGAAACTAGACAAGCTAACGAACTGTACATACCATATGCCAGACTCAAAGTAACATCTAATGCACCAAATTATTTGGGGCCCAAATTGTTCAATAGACTACCTCTTGAAATAAAGGAAAGTAAATCATTATATACTTTTAAAAGAAAACTTAAAGATTTTTTACTAAAATACTGTTTTTATGACCTGGGTGAATTTTACGAATTAAATGTTTAAGGAGTGCCACTGTTTTAATCATATTTTACTTATATTTTATTACTCATATTTTATTATTTGCATGTTAACTGTATATTTTTTTTTGTGTCTTGTATATATTTTAGGTTTTTTTGACGAATCTTATACAATTTTATTGTCATATGGAAAATAAATCTATTATTATTATTATTATTATAATAAATGAAAATAAATGAAAAGAAATGAAAATAAATGAAAATAAATGAAAATAAATGAAAATAAATGAAAATAAATGAAAATAAATGAAAATAAATGAAAATAAATGATAATAAATGGAAATAAATGAAAATAAATGAAAATAAACAAAAATTAACGAAAATAAAGGAAAATAAACGAAAATTAACGAAAATAAATGAAAATAAATGATAATAAATGAAAATAAATAAAAATAAATGAAAATAAATGAAAATAAAAGAAAATAAATGAAAATAAATGAAAATAAATGAAAATAAATGAAAATAAATGAAAATAAATGAAAATAAATGAAAATAAATGAAAATAAATGAAAATAAATGAAAATAAATGAAAATAAATGAAAATAAATGAAAATAAATGAAAATAAATGAAAATAAATGAAAATAAATGAAAATAAATGAAAATAAATGAAAATAAATGAAAATAAATGAAAATAAATGAAAATAAATGAAAATAAATGAAAATAAATGAAAATAAATGAAAATAAATGAAAATAAATGAAAATAAATGAAAATAAATGAAAATAAATGAAAATAAATGAAAATTAATGAAAATAAATGAAAATAAATGAAAATAAATGAAAATAAATGAAAATAAATGAAAATAAATGAAAATAAATGAAAATAAATGAAAATAAATGAAAATAAATGAAAATAAATGAAAATAAATGAAAATAAATGAAAATAAATGAAAATAAATGAAAATAAATGAAAATAAATGAAAATAAAGAAAATAAACGAAAATAAACGAAAATAAACGAAAATAAATGAAAATAAATGAAAATAAATGAAAATAAATGAAAATAAATGAAAATAAATGAAAATAAATGAAAATAAATGAAAATAAATGAAAATTAATGAAAATAAATGAAAATAAATGAAAATAAATGAAAATAAATGAAAATAAATGAAAATAAATGAAAATAAATGAAAATAAATGGAAATAAATGAAACTAAATGAAAATTAACGAAAATTAACGAAAATAAAGGAAAATAAACGAAAATTAACGAAAATAAATGAAAATAAATGATAATAAATGATAATAAATGAAAATAAATGAAAATAAATGAAAATAAATGAAAATAAATGAAAATAAATGAAAATAAATGAAAATAAATAAAAATAAATGAAAATAAATGAAAATAAATGAAAATAAATGAAAATAAATGAAAATAAATAAAAAAAAATGAAAATAAATGAAAATAAATGAAAATAAATGAAAATAAATGAAAATAAATGAAAATAAATGAAAATAAATGAAAATAAATGAAAATAAATGAAAATAAATGAAAATAAATGAAAATAAATGAAAATAAATGAAAATAAATGAAAATAAATGAAAATAAATGAAAATAAATGAAAATAAATGAAAATAAATGAAAATAAATGAAAATAAATGAAAATAAATGAAAATAAATGAAAATAAATGAAAATAAATGAAAATAAATGAAAATAAATGAAAATAAATGAAAATAAATGAAAATAAATGAAAATAAATGAAAATAAATGAAAATAAATGAAAATAAATGAAAATAAATGAAAATAAATGAAAATAAATGAAAATAAATGAAAATAAATGAAAATAAATGAAAATAAATGAAAATAAATGAAAATAAATGAAAATAAATGAAAATAAATGAAAATAAATGAAAATAAATGAAAATAAATGAAAATAAATGAAAATAAATGAAAATAAATGAAAATAAATGAAAATAAATGAAAATAAATGAAAATAAATGAAAATAAATGAAAATAAATGAAAATAAATGAAAATAAATGAAAATAAATGAAAATAAATGAAAATAAATGAAAATAAATGAAAATAAATGAAAATAAATGAAAATAAATGAAAATAAATGAAAATAAATGAAAATAAATGAAAATAAATGAAAATAAATGAAAATAAATGAAAATAAATGAAAATAAATGAAAATAAATGAAAATAAATGAAAATAAATGAAAATAAATGAAAATAAATGAAAATAAATGAAAATAAATGAAAATAAATGAAAATAAACGAAAATAAATGATAATAAATGAAAATTAATGAAATTAAATGAAAATAAATGAAAATACATAAAAATAAATGTAAACAAATGAAAATAAATGAAAATACATTTAAGTAAATGAAAATAAATGAAAATACATGTAAATAAATGAAAATAAATGAAAATAAATGAAAATAAATGAAAATAAATGAAAACAAATGAAAACAAATGAAAATACATGTAAATACATGAAAGTAAATGATAATATTTGAAAATAAATGAAAACAAATGAAAATACATGTAAATACATGAAAGTAAATGAAAATAAATGAAAATAAATGAAAATAAATGAAAATAGATGTAAATAAATAAAAATAAATGAAAATACATGTAAATATATGAAAAGAAATGAAAAGAAATGAAAAGAAATGAAAATAAATGAAAATAAATGAAAATGAATGAAAATGAATGAAAATGAATGAAAATAAATGAAAATAAATGAAAATAAATAAAAATAAATGAAAATAAATGAAAATAAATGAAAATAAATGAAAATAAATGAAAATAAATGAAAATAAATGAAAATAAATGAAAATAAATGAAAATAAATGAAAATAAATGAAAATAAATGAAAATAAATGAAAATAAATGAAAATAAATGAAAATAAATGAAAATAAATGAAAATAAATGAAAATAAATGAAAATAAATGAAAATAAATGAAAATAAACGAAAATAAATGATAATAAATGAAAATTAATGAAATTAAATGAAAATACATAAAAGTAAATGTAAACAAATGAAAATAAATGAAAATACATGTAAGTGAATGAAAATAAATGAAAATACATGTAAATAAATGAAAATAAATGAAAATAAATGAAAACAAATGAAAACAAATGAAAACAAATAAAAATACATGTAAATACATAAAAGTAAATGATAATATTTGAAAATAAATGAAAACAAATGAAAATACATGTAAATACATGAAAGTAAATGAAAATAAATGAAAATAAATGTAAATAGATGTAAATAAATAAAAATAAATGAAAATAAATGAAAATAAATGAAAATAAATGAAAATAAATGAAAATAAATGAAAATAAATGAAAATAAATGAAAATAAATGAAAATAAATGAAAATAAATGAAAATAAATGAAAATAAATGAAAATAAATGAAAATAAATGAAAATAAATGAAAATAAATGAAAATAAATGGAAATAAATGAAAATAAATGAAAACAAATGAAAATAAATGAAAATAAATGAAAATAAATGAAAATAAATGAAAATAAATGAAAATAAATGAAAATAAATGAAAATAAATGAAAATAAATGAAAAGAAATGAAAAGAAATGAAAAGAAATGAAAATAAATGAAAATAAATGAAAATAAATGAAAATAAATGAAAATAAATGAAAATAAATGAAAATAAATGAAAATAAATGAAAATAAATGAAAATAAATGAAAATAAATGAAAATAAATGAAAATAAATGAAAAAAAATGAAAAAAAATGAAAATAAATGAAAATAAACGAAAATTAACAAAAATAAACGAAAATAAACGAAAATAAATGAAAATAAATGAAAATAAATGAAAATAAATGAAAATAAATGAAAATAAATGAAAATAAATGAAAATAAATGAAAATAAATGAAAATAAATGAAAATAAATGAAAACAATTGAAAATAAATGAAAATAAATGAAAATAAATGAAAATAAATGAAAATAAATGAAAATAAATGAAAATAAATGAAAATTAATGAAAATAAATGAAAATAAATGAAAATAAATGAAAATAAATGAAAATAAATGAAAATAAATGAAAATAAATAAAAATAAATGAAAATAAATGAAAATAAATGAAAATAAATGAAAATAAATGAAAATAAATGAAAATAAATGAAAATAAATGAAAATTAATGAAAATAAATGAAAATAAATGAAAATAAATGAAAATAAATGAAAATAAATGAAAATAAATGAAAATAAATGAAAATAAATGAAAATAAATGAAAATAAATGAAAATAAATGAAAATAAATGAAAATAAACGAAAATAAATGATAATAAATGAAAATTAATGAAATTAAATAAAAATAAATGAAAATAAATGAAAATAAATGAAAATAAATGAAAATAAATGAAAATAAATGAAAATAAATGAAAATAAATGAAAATAAATGAAAATAAATGATAATAAATGAAAATTAATGAAAATTAATGAAAATAAATGAAAATAAATGAAAATACATAAAAATAAATGTAAACAAATGAAAATAAATGAAAATACATGTAAGTAAATGAAAATAAATGAAAATACATGTAAATAAATGAAAATAAATGAAAATAAATGAAAACAAATGAAAACAAATGAAAATACATGTAAATACATGAAAGTAAATGATAATATTTGAAAATAAATGAAAACAAATGAAAATACATGAAAATACATGAAAGTAAATGAAAATAAATAAAAATAAATGAAAATAGATGTAAATAAATAAAAATAAATGAAAATACATGTAAATAAATGAAAATAAATAAAAATTCATGTAAATACACCAAAGTCATTGAAAATAAATGAAAATAGATGAAAATAATTGAAAATAAATGATAATAAATGATAATAAATAAAAATAAATGAAAATAAATGAAAATAAATGAAAATAAATGAAAATGAATGAAAATAAATGAAAATAAATGAAAATAAATGAAAATAAATGAAAATAAATAAAAATAAATGAAAATAAATGAAAATAAATGAAAATAAATGTAAATAAATGAAAATAAATGAAAAGAAATGAAAATAAATGAAAATAAATGAAAATAAATGAAAATAAATGAAAATAAATGAAAATAAATGAAAATAAATGAAAATAAATGAAAATAAATGAAAATAAATGAAAATAAATGAAAATAAATGAAAATAAATGAAAATAAATGAAAACAAATGAAAATAAATGAAAATAAATGAAAATAAATGAAAATAAATGAAAATAAATGAAAATAAATGAAAATAAATAAAAATAAATGAAAATAGATGAAAATAATTGAAAATAAATGATAATAAATGAAAATAAATGAAAATAAATGAAAATAAATGAAAATAAATGAAAATAAATGAAAATAAATGAAAATAAATGAAAATAAATGAAAATAAATGAAAATAAATGAAAATAAATGAAAATAAATGAAAATAAATGAAAATAAATGAAAATAAATGAAAATAAATGAAAATAAATGAAAATAAATGAAAATAAATGAAAATAAATGAAAATAAATGAAAATAAATGAAAATAAATGAAAATAAATGAAAATAAATGAAAATAAATGAAAATAAATGAAAATAAATGAAAATAAATGAAAATAGA
>CAUJLB010000019.1:0-153000 GCA_963243735.1 Neocrepidodera transversa
TCATTTATTTTCATCTATTTTCATTTACTTTCATGTTTTTACATGTATTTCCATTTGTTTTCATTTGTTTCATTTATTTTTATTTATTTTCATTTATTTTTATCTATTTTCATTTATTCTCATTTATTCTCATTTACGTTAATGTATTTACATGTATTTTCATTTGTTTTCATTTATTTACATGTATTTTCATTTACTTTCATGTATTTACAAGTAGTTTCATTTGTTTTCACTTATTTTCATGTATTATCATTTATTTTCATTAATCTTTATTTATTTTCATCTATTTTCATTTATTTTTATTTATTTTCATTTATTTTCATTTATTTTCATCTATTTTCATTTACTTTCATGTTTTTACATGTATTTCCATTTGTTTTCATTTGTTTCATTTATTTTTATTTATTTTCATTTATTTTTATCTATTTTCATTTATTCTCATTTATTCTCATTTACGTTAATGTATTTACATGTATTTTCATTTGTTTTCATTTATTTACATGTATTTTCATTTACTTTCATGTATTTACAAGTAGTTTCATTTGTTTTCACTTATTTTCATGTATTATCATTTATTTTCATTAATCTTTATTTATTTTCATCTATTTTCATTTATTTTTATTTATTCTCATGTATTTACATGTATATTCATTTGTTTTCATTTATTTTATCTACTTTCATTTATTTTCATCTATTTTCATTTGTTCTCATTTACTTTATTGTATTTACATGTTTTTTCATTTATTTACATGAATTTTCATTTACTTTCATGTATTTACATGTATTTTCATTTGTTTTCATTTATTTTTATTTATTTTCATGTATTATCATTTATTTTTATTTATGTTCATTTATTTTCATCTACTTTCATTTATTTTCATTTACTTTTATGTATTTACATGTATTTTCATTTATTTTCATTTACTTTCATGTATTTTCATTTCTTTTCATTTATTTTCATTTCAACTCCAAAGACTAGCCTGCATTTATATTACAGGTGCCATGAGGATCACTCCAACCGCGACTATGAAAACTATACTAAACCTCCCGCCACTTGTTATTCATATAAAAGCGAAGGCAAGAATGGGAGCATTCAGATTGAAGTGTAACGGAAACTGGTGTCCAAATGAACAAGGACATACCAGTGTAACAAAAGTCATCACAAGCTTGTTGTTATAAATGAGAAGTGATGAAATGATATCAAAAAATAACTTCACGAAGCCATTTAACATTCAATTAACTTGGAAAGGTGAAAACACATCAAACTGGGAAACTACGCATCAGTATTCCAAGCAGATGTATATGCCATAGAGCCATGTCTAAGGGAAAACATTGAAAGAAACTGGTCTGGAACTGTCTACAAATCCTACTGTTTCCAGCAAACTAAAACAAGCTGAAAATTAAATGGGTTTCCAGGCAAAAGGGGATAACAGAACATCAGACCAGCTGGAATCTCGTGCCGGGTCAGAAAATAGTTAACTGATAGTCAAATAGCCATTAAAAACACTGATCAACGATATTCTGCAGCTAAGCAGAAATCAAATAAAGCATATCACGGGACTAATAACTGGACATTGCCACCTTAGGTAACATCTACACAACATGGGCATTTACCAACACAAACCCATCTGTAGACTATGTAATGAGGAGAAGGAAACAGCCTCTCAAATTGTACTAGAGTGTCAAGCACGTATACGCTGGAGGTACAACCTCCTGGGGACAGAAAATACACAGGAGGCCTTCCACAGAGAAAATCTTGTAAAGAGGCTTCTAAGCCTGATAAAGGTAACAAACCTCTTCACTTGATAACAACGATACAATTGGCATAACATAATAAGTCTTAAAGTGTTGAGGCCTAAATCCTTAGCTAATAACATTGATTAAATCAATCAAACAGGTATTCTCACTAGTCACTGTCAAATATGAAAACACCTCAACAACCTAGGGCTACCAGATTTCAGGGGATGTCAACAAGAAGACGCCGTTGTCAACTATATAAAATCTGTAGGCTGGCGGGCGAGCAAAGAAAGGTCTCACTAATTAAGGTTGATGCACAATGGACCTAATGAGGACTGAGTACTGTTATACTTCACTCTGTCGAGCAACCCGCCTTCCTTAATTAAAAATAAATATTCTTTTGCGTTAGGGGAGCGTCAAAGGTTGAATTTTGAAGAGTATATCAACGGAAATATATGGAAAAAAAATCTGAGTCCACGGAATATCCTTCACGATGATACTGTGACGTTTTACTCATCAGCTCATACAACAGGCAATTTGAATATTTAAAATATTGAAATAATAAACTTGGAGAGGAGCATACTACTATGTATAAAATTAAAGACAAAAATTTTATATTTTAGAGATACCATCTTTTGCAAAAATACTTTTCAGATTGGTTCAAACACATTCAAAACTGTATCGATTATCGTGGAGAATATTTTTAAAAAGAATAAAAACCATTTTTGATGATAACTATTTTTATTGTCATTCCGGCTAACCTCGTAGAGCATATGTAGCACGAAAGTAATAAAACAAATCGACGACTTTTGTAGCTGACGTATATTTACAAATAAAAAGTTTAAAGCTATATTACTTCGGTATTAAATATTATTAATGTACAGTAATAAAAAGGAGAAACTAAAAGCAATGAAAAGTTTAATGGAAAAAAGTCTACAATGGCCATTTCCACAATTAAGATAATTTTCAATTAGAACAGCAAAATATTTTCATTTAAATAACACGCCGCTCTTTTCTTGCTGTTTAACGAACTAATTAAGTTAGAAACTAGGTAAGGCACAAACTGAATTAACGAAAGAAAAGAGTGAACAAGATCAAAAAAGTTGAAAGAAAACATTTTCACTTCTTTCTTGGAACAAGATACTTGTGGGATTTTTGTTGGTATAATATATTAGATTACATTGTTTGTCTTTGCCGCTGAGAACGTCTACAGAATAAGCTATACCACTTGTATCAATTACACTCCCTAAAAATATTAAATAAACCTTCCAAGGTTCGTTTTTAACAAATATAATATATTCGGCTATAGAGCCTCATCATATTAAAGACCTAAACATGAAAGGCCAAATTATAAATTATTGTCTGGTTTGAAACGATTTTGTTAAAATTCAAAATGGAGTGAATCACATTTTCTCAAATACGGTTTAGATTTGTCAACATTGGTGGAGAAATGTTGAAAAGACACTTTTATATGTATAATTTCATAAGAATAACAGTTTGTTTTTGTTGCACAACCATAACCACTAATTAAATATTTTTACAACTTCTTGTGAACTTAGAGTGTATTTACAAAAATTTTTTTGGAAGTTATTGCATTTTTTATTTTCAACAAATTAACCTTCTTTATTTGTTCCGCTATATCCTTGTAGAGTGATATATCAGTCAATAATTGATTTTTTTAAATTTTTTGTTTTTGTAACAATAATCGCGAAAATTTTTATTTTTTCACAACTAATTAACGGAAAATGAGAGGAACATTTTCTGTATTTCTTTTTTTTTTGGAAGTTTATTAAATGTTGTCGCCCTAAGTTTATATTAGAGATTACTTAC
The DNA here is from genome assembly GCA_963243735.1 of Neocrepidodera transversa. Taxonomy (NCBI): domain Eukaryota; kingdom Metazoa; phylum Arthropoda; class Insecta; order Coleoptera; family Chrysomelidae; genus Neocrepidodera; species Neocrepidodera transversa. The sequence goes on from CAUJLB010000019.1 coordinate 3,568, forward strand.
CGTTTCCGTTCTCGGATATCGTTTGAATAATTTAATTTTCCGAAATCTAAATATGTAGTATACGGGATAACCAATCAGTTACGTAAATTAGTTTTCTGAACTTAATTTAGCAGGAAAATAATATTTGTCTTTAAGAATCAAATAAAAATCAAAATACTGGAGAACTGATTATAAATTGAACTAAACTTGGTGTGTTAAACAAACTTTACTCATAGATTTTTCCGCTTAATTTCCTGAACATTAAAATATTTGTTAACATCATTTAGACTATAAGAACGACACTAATTGGACGTTGTTGATAAAACAAAGTCACTTTAATTAATGTTTAATTCTTAAAATAAAACTGTTCAATTCCCAGAGATGAAAGAACAGGAAACTCCATCGACATAAATAACACAAAAAACCTCTTAAAGGAATAAAACCCGGAAAAATCGCAATTACAAAAGTTTTTCCAAAGAGCCTTTGAAACACCATTTTAATTAAATATATTTCGAGTCTTACCAAAATTCATTTTAGAAAAGTCTCGGCGAGCTAAGACTGCAAGGCACACAAATTGCACTTTTCTGAGTCGGGAAAAATTTATTTTATTACGGAAAATAAGCCCAACTGAGAGGGATATAAATTGGTGTACTAGTCCAAGTTATAGTCCGTTTAACAAAGGATAAATGTCAAGAAAGTTAAAGTATGGAGCAAAAGTTTTACCCGAGTTCGATATTTATTATATATTAGGAAGGAAGGCAGTCAAACACAGATGCAGGATATTTAAAGAAAGGGATTTTGTTCCCTCGTTAACTCGATCGAGATTTTAAAGTGTTCTTTTCACATAAAAATGGAAGTGTGCTATATAAGTTTGATTAAGAAAGTTTTAAATTTCTTTGTAAAAGAGTCTAATTACTTTAATACAGTACTTTCATAAACTTAGTCGTTTATTCATTTCAACAACAGAATTTTATAGTGAAGATATTGTCTAATAAAATGAGGACTAAAAACATCATTGATCTAAAAAACTTTAATCTATCAACATTTAATATCTTAATAAAAATTAAGAGGGCGAAAAAACATATATAAAAAAGTTGAAGTTTTGATGGATTATTTCATTCAGTTTAATAATTGCAAATTTGGTCTCGTAAAATTGACAAATCACACACTCGAAAAATTGACAACAAAAAATATTTATTCAGTCCTTGTGGTATTAGGGGAGACCGGGTTGGTTGAGCGAATTTTCGCTTTTTATTTTTTTACTTTAATTTCCAAGCATATTTCTGAAAATTAATGACAACGCATGAAAGGCTATTCTTTTAGCTTCACTCTACTATTTTTATTTCTCAAAAAATATTATCTGTCAGTAGATAGAACGTCCTTTAACTTTAAAGACTCAGTAAGTAAAGGCAAGAAATATCTATAATTTGTAATAAAAGCTTGAATGAAGTCGATGAGGTTAATTCAATCATGACTCAAGCAGCGCCTCAAGCACATTCCATTTTCATTTACACTTCGGGGATAAGACAAGAAATAATTTTATCACTTTGATTCAATGAAAAATATCACCAGTTTCGTCAAAAACTTTCCTAACTTATAATATCTCTATGCCTGAAGTGCTAAGACATATTCATCACAACATGAAATATTTACTCACCAGTATGAAATATCTGTAGACAAGGATAATTGAGAAAAAACAGAACCGTCGGCCACAGTAGTTAACTCTACACTGTTTTGATGGTGTAAAGAACATATGTGCCTGAGAACAGCTCAAGTTATTGCCGAGATATGGCATATGATCCAATCTGCCCCTGCGCTCAACCAACCCCGGTCTCCCCTACCTTTGATTGTAATTTTTTACATGTCGTTTTCAAACATATATTTTGTGGAAAATATAGTTAGATACAATTCAAATCCTTGCATTGATTGGATCTCAGAAAAAGTATTTAAAAACACTGTTAAAATCTACACTACGGCGCAGACTAGGTACTGGAGATTCCTAGTCTTCGTTCCGCTATGTATAACATGTATAAAGGGAAAGTAATGTTTTCAGATAAAAATTCGATATCTTTGAGTCTAAAAAATCAATTTTTTTATGATGTATCTATGTCTGTACATTATTTTAATATCTTAAAACACCATACCTGGGTAGAGTGGTTTGTTGAATACTATTTTCGATTAATTTTAACACAATTTCCATTCAATTATCATCAAAAATAATTATATTATACAACTGAGGAGATGTCTGAGCTAATTTTGTGCCGTTCTCATTCAGAGGTGATACAATTATTCTATATTTCCTTATATTTTCCATAGTTTTACCAAATACAGCGTTATTCATAAGTTTATAATTTTCGTCTTTAAACTCAATTGAAGGTTACGTTCTCTTTTTTATTATATATAATTTACAATCTACTTTAAAGAAGCTATAAGTAAATAGATTTAAGGCTGGGTTTTAGGCGGGAAATGACATATGTAAAATATAGTCTAAAACATGTTAATTTTACTTCGCACAGGTTAAACAAACAATAGCAAGTATATTGAAAGTTAAATTAAAAATGTGTTTATAAAGGTTAATTCTTTGCAATGGCTGGGTTTTAATTAAATTCTTCCACAAATAAAATCGCAAATAAATCCTAAAATTCGCGTAAATTATCGTACTCTTTTGTATCAAAATTTTTATTAAAATAAACCAAAAAAATTGAAATATCAATTTTCCCTTAGTTTGGCTTATCAAAATTGTCGATTAATAAAGCAATTTGAAAGTTATCTGCGAAGTTAAGCATATATAGCTGCTTGAGAAGGCGGAAACTACTTATATTAGTTTGGACATTCACTAACAACACCGTATATATTGATACGGACTACCCGGTATTTCAGATGTCCTATCTATAATTCTCAATCCGGGTTGGGTTCAATTCACTATAAACTTTAAAAATTATAAAAAAAATACAGTTTATTTAAATTGTGCATGTCCTGGTACTTCTTTAACTTCTGTCAGTTTTTCCTTTTCACTAATGTGTCTCCTATCTGTTTCTTGACGTTGTCCGTGTATTACCTCCTACTTTATATTTGTTTGTATATGTATCTTCAAATTAATTTTCTCGTTTCTATCTCTTCATATAATTTAATCTAAATGACTTCATCTCCTTATATTTATTTATTCTATTTCTGTTTTTGTATATTTATTTTTGTATTCCTTTTACTTTAAGTTTTTTGTTATTCTGTGTAATAATAAGATTACCTTGAGTTTAATTTTATTTCTTATAATTCATCTCTGACAATTTCAAACATTTTTTATTATATCAAATATTTCAAAATTGACAAAAGTCATCCTCATTTTTTGTTTCTCACTTGATTAATTTTTTTTTTTAATTCCCAGATTGTTAGTCAACCAGGACTGATCATCATAGATATGACATCTGAAATGACCTGGTATCATGCTATTTTAAATTTTCATATCAAATTTTCATATCAATATATATTGTTATGAAATTTGATATACCTGGTAATTTTGGGTAAGTGTTTGGAAATTTGAATGATTTGTTATAAAATATTATATATAGTAAGTAAGGGTTGGTTGAGTTAAAAAAAAATGAATAGTAATTGCAAGTAAAATTAACAGTATTCCTTTATTTTTAACATTAAAAAGAAAAAAGTAAATTAAAATGAAATTTTACTAAATGATATAAAGTACAAATTAATCTTGGTAATATAAATAGGGCTTAAGCTATTTGAAGTTTGAAATTCCTGTGACAGGTTGGATGACATTGCCGATCAGGTGAAATGAATTGGGTTGGGGTCAAAAAAAAATTATAGTTTTTTAAAAAAAAATAGTAGGTAAATTTTTTTTGGGTTAAAAAAAAATTGAAAGATGATTATTGATTGTCAGAGAAAAAAAAATGTCAATAAAAAATTAATATAAAATTTTGTAAAAAAGAAGGATTGTAATTAAAAATATAATTTGTAAGGTACATGATAACTAGAATGATATTGATTGACTAAGAGAAGGAATAAAACAATTTATAAAAAAAGTAAGCACTTTTATTTCATTTAAAACGTTTAATCATAAGAAGCTGACAGGAGGCGAGTTTAGAAGAACTACAAATAGATACAGTTGAACGACTATTTCAGAAGAAAAGCATACATTTAAAAATTATAAGAGATAGAGAGAGGTAAAGAGCAGAAGTGAAATGAGGAGATAAAAGAAATATATTAAGAAAGCTGAAGAAATAGCAGAAAGAAGAAGGAAATTAAAAAGAAAATTGTTATTTGTTTAATTTTTTTTTAATATTATATATTTCATTTTTTTTAAGGCCTTTGAACCTAACCCATTTGAGAATCGCTCTACAGGTTAGAAAATTGAATTCACTATTCAGACAGGAATTTCTTATTACAAATGGCGCCCAACGTGGGGCACTCATAAAAACAGCTTGGAGCAATTTAGTTTGATCGGTGGAAGTAACAAAAATTTATCAAATTTTAAAACGAGAAATGGTAAGAATTTTTTTTTTATATTTTTCTTTATTAAAGGAGAACTGTTAATTTTGATTGATAGAATAAATTTAAAACAAAATATAATAGGGGTCATAAAACAAAATTAGAAATAAAATTCGTAACAGCATTGACAATAACTTTTACAATAAATAACGACTAAAAAAAATATTATAACAAAGTGGAATATTAAGTGATATACTGTGTGAGATATTGGTAGTAAAATAAAAGGTGTTGTATAGTGAATGAACTAGTATGGATTTGAGAGGTGGAAAGAACATTGGAAAATGGAAGAAGAGGAAGAGTTGAAATAGGACAAGGTGATATTGTAGAAATACCAGAACAAATTATGGAAGAATACGATGGAATAAGTGTAGGTGAATCAAAAGAAGAGCAATTACGAGAAAAACAAAATAAAAAAGAAGAACAAGAGAATATTATGGATGTATTAAGACAAACGATGCTTCAGATGAATGAAAATAATAAGAAAATGGATACCAAAATCCAAGATATGGGAAGGAAATTAGACAAGATATGGGAAAAGATATAAAAAAGGATATTAAACAAGAAATTAAGGAAAATAAAATTGAAATGATACAGAAAATTGTAGAATTGAGAGTATATACTGGTAATAAATTAGAAGAAACAAAAAAAGAAATACGAATAGAAATGATAGGAAGAATAGTAGAAGTTGAGAAATTACAAGATGAAAAATTTAATATACTTCAAAGAAAAGAGCATAATTTGCAGAAAATAGAAGAAGAAATAGAGAAAGTAAAATTAGGGAAACAAGATAATGCAGAAAGAATAACAACTTTGGAAAATAAGTGGTTAAATACTATTACCGGAATAGAAGGGCAACTAGAACAGAATATAAAGGAGGTAGAAGACAAGATTATGGAAAACACTGAAAAAAAATAGGGGAAAAGTTAGAAAGATTTAAAAATGAAATAAAAATAATAAGTGACGAAATAAATAAATTAAAAATTAAATAGTAATGCATAACTATTTAATTTTAAAATATATACCACAGCTAAATAGCTTCATCCCAAGATGCAAGAAGAAGAAATAGTGATGTTTATTTCTAGACATTATAAAATAGAGATAGCAGAGATAATTGCACTACAGAATATTAAAACTATAGAACAATTGAGTAATTATTTGAAAAGAAAAGAAATTACGAAACATTACAGTAACAATTATAATCCTAATACATTAACATGACAAAATTCAACAAAATTTGACAGAACTCCACGATATAGACAAAGTAATTGGGAAAATAACTATTATGGAGAGTTGATTAATAGACAAAATCAGAGACAAAATAATAATAATAATTTTAGGAATTTTAACAGTGACAGCAGAAGAAATAATAATAGATATGATAATTCTAATAATTTTAGAAACAATAATACTTATTATAATGCACAAAACAATAAGAGGTCTAATAGTGATAATTATAGAAATAATTACAGTAATGACAGGAATAATAATAATAATTATAGAAGTAATAATAATAAAGGGTCTTATAAAATAATAACCAGGATAGGGAAGGTAATAATACAGAAGACAATAGACTTAGATCAAATTCAAGAAATAGGAACAGACAGATTAATTATGTATCAGTAGAGGAACAAAATAACCCCACATGTAGTAGTTGTACTAATGCAAAGGTAGATAAAGAACTATTAATTGAAAATGGGGAACAGTCTCAGATTTTTCATTAGATTGCACTTTAGACAGGAATCTGTATATTTGTACATATGCACATCCTCGGGAATTTATTAAATTAGATGATTATATAGCGCAGGATAAAAATTTGGGGTTAATCATATTTGAAACTGAAATCAGTAAATTAAAAGTAAAAATAATTGTAGATACAGGTTCAGAAATATCTATTGTAAATCAAAAATTAATAGATAAATTGCCTAAAGTGCATAATGATATAATTAGAATTGAAAAATTAGTTTTGATAGGGACAAATAGAAAAAAATTATGTGAGGTTAATAAAGGTATAAATTTAGATTTAGAAATAAGTAGGAAAAGTATAAAATTTGAATTAATAATTGTAGAGAATATAGAACCAGATATAGTATTGGGCAGTGATCAGTTACAAAAATATAATGCCATCATTAATTATGAAACTAGGAAATTAAGAATAGATGAAAATTGGACAGAATTAAAGTGGGGAAATTTAGAAGAAAATGATATCAGTCAAGAGAATGTAATTACTATGAATATGATCTGTAAAGAAAATAATGATAATATTAATAATAAGGATAATAGTGATGAATTTAATAATAATATTATTATTGATTGCCAGGAAAAATATTTAAATATTGTTAGTCAATTGGTAAAAAAATATGAAAAGTTGAGTTCAAAGGAATCAAGGGTAGCTAAAGAATATGTGCATAAAATAAAAATGAAAGATGAAAATAATTTTAGAATTAAAACCTATCCCAATTCCATTTAAATATAAAAATCAAGTAAATCAGAAAATAAATAAATTAATTAACGACGGTATTATGGAATGTAGTGATACACAATTTATTAATCCTATTGTAGTGGTAAAAAAAATGGGGAAATAAAATTATGTTTGGATGCTAGGACAATTAATAAAGTTACAATACCCCAATATAAAGCTCCTATGTCAACAGAAGCAATTTTAGGTAGAATTACACATATAAAAATTTTTACAAAATTTGATTTAAAACATAGCTTTTGGCTTATACCATTACACCCAGATTGTCGAAAATATACGGGGTTTTCAATAGATGGTGCAGTATATAGATTTTGTGTCGTGTCATTTGAACTGCAAAGTGCATGTGCAGCATTGGTAAGAGCACTTCACAAGAATTTGTTTTACATTATATAGATGATATTTTAATTTTTTCTAAAACTATTGAAGCACATCAAGAACATTTGGAAATAGTGATGAAGGCATTGGATGAAGCTGGTTTGAAACTGAATATTAATAAATGTCAATTCTATAAATAAAAGGTAATATATTTGGGATATAAAATAGATCAAGAAGGAGTGGAAATGGATCCAGAAAGGATTAAGATTATAAAGGAATATAAAAGACGAAGTAATTTGAGAACTTTAAGAAGATTTTTAGGTATGTTAAATTATTTTAAGAGGTTAATACCTGATATTACACAGAAGGAACTTCCTTTAATAGATTTATTAAAAAAAGGAGTAAAATGGAAATGGACAGAAGAAAGGGAACAAGCATTTCAACAAATTAAAGAAAGTTTTGAAAAAAAGATCAGAATATACCATCCAGATTATAATAATAAATTTATTTTGAGAACAGATGCTTCAATACAAAGATTGGCTGGAGTATTGGTTCAAGAACAGAACAATGGAGAAGTTCCTATATGTTTTGTATCTAGGACTACAAAAAAACATGAAAGAAATTATACTGTTGGAGAATTAGAGTTAGCTAGTATTATTTTTTGTATTAAAAAATTGAGATTCTATCTACTAGGAAATAAGTTTATAATAGAAACAGATAATATGGGAATAGTATTTATATTGAATAATAAATTTGGAAATAGTAGAATTCATCGATGGGCCATATTAATGCAAGAATATGATTTTGAAATTCGACATATATCTGGAAAATTAAACGTAATAGCAGATGCCATCACAAGAATGGATGATAAAAATAGTGGTGATAAAAAAAAGTTCAAATAGGAATTAATTGGTTGAATGAACAAGAAGGGGTATTTTCACGAAAGCAGATTTTTGAAGATCAAAAGGAACACAGAAAGAAAAAGAAAGGGTAAAATATAATGAAATCGAGAAGGTATGGTATAAAGGAAGTGAAGGGGAAGAAATGCATCTAATTTCAACAAAACTAACTGAGAAGATAATAAAAGAAATACATGAAATACATGGACATCAAGGAATGCGGAAGACCTGGTTAATTTTTAGAGAAAATTATATTTCAATAAAGGATTATCAAAAAACATTATAAGAAAATGTTCTACATGTCAAATTGTAAAGAGTAAAAATTTTCATAATGAAGGGATTTCAAAGTCAATAGTAGCAGAGAAACCATTGGATATGATAGCAATTGATTTTATGTCAAATTTAATAAAGAGTTATCAAGGTAATAAACATATTTTTGTGATAGTGGATATTTTTTCAAAATTTATTACTGTATATCCATGCAGTAAAACCAATACAAAGACAGTAATCAAGAATTTACAAAATTATTTTGAAGAAAAAGGAAGACCAGGGAAATGTATTTTGGATAATGCAACATATTTTAATAATAATAGATTAAAGAATTATTTTATAAAAAATAATGTAGAACCTAGATACATTAGTATTCGACATTCAGCTGCAAATCCTACAGAGCGATATATTCGAGAAATAATTAAAGATCTAAGAATGTTGACACATAATGAACTTAAGAATTGGGAAAATAAATTGGAAGAAATTAGTATTTATATGAATGAATTACCAAATGTAAGTACACTGGAAATTCCTATTAGGTTAATGGAAAACAAAATGCCTAAGCGACCCTGGATTAAGGAGAAGAACGAAACATATGACGAAATTATGGAAAAAGTTAATAAGAGAATAAAAAGAAATGCAGAAAATTATATTAAAAAAAAGAAAACGAAAATTAAATCGCTGAAATTCAATAAAGGAGAATTAGTACTGGTTAGAGCTTTAAAAATTCCAAATAAAAAAAAAATAAATGTGCAAAGTTGCAATTACCATTTGAAGGTCCGTATTTAATCGACAATGATAAGGGTAATAATAGTTATATTTTAAAAGATCCATATACGAATATAATAAGGGGAAATTTTCATATTAATCAAATATATAGATTTCTGACAGAAGAATCTTAAAGATTATATTAACAGTTTAATTTTTAGTTTTAGTTATGTTGTAGTAGATTAGGAAAATGTTACATTTAAAATTTTACCACTGTATAGAAAATTTTAAATGAAAATTTTGGGAAATTGTTAGGAAATTTGTATGATTTGTTATAAAATATTATATATAGTAAGTAAGGGTTGGTTGAGTTAAAAAAAAAATGAATAGTATTTGCAAGTAAAATTAACAGTATTCCTTTATTTTTAACATTAAAAAGAAAAATGTAAATTAAAATGAAATTTTACTAAATGATGTAAAGTACAAATTAATCTTGGTAATATGAATAGGGCTTAAGCTATTTGAAGTTTGAAATTCCTGTGACAGGTTGGATGACATTGCCGATCAGGTGAAATGAATTGTCATCGGGTTGGGGAAAAAAAAAAATTATAGTTTTTTAAAAAAAAATAGAAGGTAAATTTTTTTTGGGTTAAAAAAAATTGAATGATGATTATTGATTGTCAGAGAAAAAAAAATGTCAATAAAAAATTAATATAAAATTTTGTAAAAAAAAGGATTGTAATTAAAAATGGAATTTGTAAGGTTAGGTGCGGAGATAAAAGAAATATATTAAGAAAGCTGAAGAAATCGCAGAAAGTGTAAAGATAAGTCTTTTATAAAATAATATTACAAGTTGAGCTTTACGCAAGTATATTTCTTATCTGAAATTCGTTGTTAACTGACTGACAAAGTGGTCACGTCAAGTGAGTTTACATTAAGGTATGTCTTAATGTTACATCCTCCCTTCGAAGTGAACACAAACTATAAACAAATAAAATATAACAAAATAATTAACAATAAAAACTTGTTTCTGCTAAAGGTTAAACCTCTTCGCTGGTTTTACCACTCTTCCTGATCTTGTAATGTAGTTCTCTTGTGATTTAAATTTAGGTATATCTTGTGGCGGTATGTTTTCCAATTTTCTGTCAGTGTTAAATTCTGAGTCCTGTGCAACCTCAGAAGTGTTATTTCTTTCTTGATTAGGTATAATCACAATTTCTTTGTCTTTTGACAGGTTCGCTTCGGTTTTATGTAAAACTTCAGCGTTTCGCCTATTTAACGTTCCATCATCACTTTTAACGATGACAGATCTTGGATTTTCCTCTAACTCTGCTTCGACTTGTCCTCCTTCCCATTGTCTGTGAGCAGTTTTCAATCTTATTCTGTCACCTACTTCAATTTCATTTTTGTAATTCTTTTTGTGGTAATTACTGTATCTTGCTTGTAGTTCTCTTTGTCTTTTTAATTCACTGGCAACATCGGTTATTATTTTTGGTTTAAGGTTATCCTTTGATACAGGAATTGTTGATTGGGTCATTCTACTATATAAACGTTGGTTAGGTGACCCCAAATTAGTTCTTGGTGTATTTCTGTAATTTAAGAGTGCTAGTTGTATGTAACTTTGATCGATGAGGCATCTAGAATATTTTTCGCTATGCTTACTCCCTTTTCAGCAAGACCATTTCCTCTGCTATGGTGGGGGCTAATCGTTTGATGTTCGAACCCCCATATATTTTTAAATTCTCTGAATTCTTTCGATGCAAAGCAGGGACCATTGTCACTTTCTAATTTTTCTGGGATCCCATGTGTTGAAAACCACTCTTTGAACTGTTCAATTACTTGTCTTGATGTAAAACCATTTATTAGTTTAAAATCCACATAACTGGAATAGCTGTCTATAATACAAAGATATTCGTGTCCTTTAAACCCAAACAGATCTGAGGCAACAATTTGCCAAGGTAATTCTGGTATTTCTTTATTAAGAACTGTTAGTTGTGCGTTAGCCCCTTGAGTTCTTTCACAAGCGGTACATTTTTGGACGTATGAAATAATGTCATTGGCCTGTCCTTTCCAGTATAGAAGTTCTCTAGCTCGAGGCAAGCATTTTTGAATACCTAAATGGCCTAAATGGATATTTTTGAGCATTTTATTTACTTGTGACTTTGGGACAACTAATTTTTCTCCTTTAAACACCATACCGTTATAAAAAGCAAGTTCTTCTCGAAAATTAAAATAGTGTTGAACGATTGTCGGAAGTTGTTCTTTTTCCTTGGGAAACCCATTTTGAATAAAAGTTATTAAAGTTTGAAGTTCAGAGTCCTGTGCAGTTGATAAAACAATTTCTTCTCTAGCATTTCTGGATATAGACAACACTATTTGTACCTGAAGTTCTTCCTCATCCATGGCAGGTTGTTGAAGGCAATCGCGACTAAGAATATCTGCAATTGGTATATCTGAAGCTTTTTTGTATATTACCTTTGGAGAATACTGTGCTAAATCAAAGATGATTCGTTTTAGTCGTGCTGGTGCTGAATGTATTGGTTTTTTAAATATTACCTCCAGAGGCTTATGGTCAGTTTCTATAGTTAGCAGTTTTCCGTAAATATACTGGTGAAACTTTTCGCACGCAAATTTAATCGCATAAGCTTCTTTTTCTATCTGTGGATAATTTTCTTGAGATTTTGAGAGTGCCTTGGTTTCATATGCTACTGGCTGATTTTCTTGCATAAGTAGAGCTCTAACACTCTTCGAACTAGCATCTACAGATAACGTCACTTCTTTGTTGACGTCATAGAATTTTAAAACAGGGGCAGTCGTTAATTGTTGTTTTATTCTTGAAAAAGCATCTTCTTGGTCATGGCTACATTCAAATTCTGCGTCTTTTTTCAATAATTTTCGTAAGGGTTCTGTCGGCTCTGACATATTTTTTATAAAATGGTTAAGATAAGTTACCATTCCCAGAAGCCTCTGTAGCTCTTTCTTGTTTGTTGGTTGCTTCAGTTTCTTAATGGCAGCAACTTTTTCAGGATCAACTGACAGTCCTTTTTCCGAAAGTAAATGAAAAAAGAATTTTACTTGGTTGGCTTCAAATACGCATTTTTCTTTGTTCAATTTTACGCCTGCTTCTTTGAGTCTTTTTATCACCTGTGCTGTGATTTCGCGCAATTTTTCCTTGGTTTCTGCAAATATTAACCCGTCATCCATTGAACACTCGGTATTTTGAATATTTTCAAAAAGAGAAGACATAAGTTCTTGGTATACTTCTGGTGCTGAGGCTACCAAAGCATAGACGAATAAAACTGTATCTTCCCCAAGGCGTAGCAAATGTTAGGTACCTCTGTGTTCTCTCTGTGACTTTAATTTGCCAGAAACCTCTTTTTGCATCTAATAGGCAAAACCATTTAGCTCCATGTACTCGAGTCGAAATTTCGCTAAGCGTTTTTAAGTGGTAATGTCTCCTTAAGATGTTTTTGTTGACATCAGAGGGATCTAGGCAAATCCTAATTTTACCCTTTTGATGTACTATCACCATAGGACTGACAACAGGTGTAGGTTCTTTTATAGGTTTTATCACCCCTAACTTGACCATATTATCTAACTCCATTTTTACGTCATTTCTTATTGCATGACTTATTCTTCTTGCGGACTGTATGTTAAACTTAGGATTTTCAATCAAGTCTATGTCGTATATATAATTTTTTATGCATCCTAGACCTTTAAAGATGTCATCATTTTGTATTTCTCTAACATCTTCTACTCTGACTACTAAACCTAGATCTTGACAAGATTTTCTACCTAAAATAGACGGGACCTCTTCATTAACGACTTTAAAGAGTAGAATTGTCTCCAAATTTTTTATTTTGCATTTGACTAGTGTTTCACCTACGACAGGAATTGTGTTTTCACTAAAACTTATTATTCGTTTGGTTTTGGACGGTCTTATTTGAGACCCTATATTTTCTGCAATATATTTTGGTAAAACATTGCATTGAGCCCCAGTGTCTAACTTGACTTCAAACTTTTTCTTATTGGCCTTTATTATTTCGTGCCAATCTTCATCTTCATGTATAAGACCTCTTCTTCACTTTCTTCACTGTCTTCTTCATCCAATGAATTTATCTTTTTACCTCTTGGTCTGTTTTTATTTGAGAAGCATTGTTGCGATAAGAGTCCTCTTTTACTACAGGATTCACATTTCTTGTTAAAAGCAGGACAACTTCTTGGTCCATGTATTTTGCCACACCTTCTGCAATTGAAAGTTTCTGTCGAAGTTTCCGAGCCTTTTTTGTCAGCTTTTTTTTGTTTATTTTTTACCAAATTCACTTGACTAACTTCTGAACTCTGGACTTCTTTCAATTGTCTGGTAGCCTGCTCACTAGCTCTACATATTGCTATAGCTTTGTCTAGTTTCACATCATCTTCTATTAACAGCTTTTCTCTAATTTTATCGGAATTAATTCCAAAAACTATTTTGTCTCTTATTAGGCTATCGAGTAAACTTCCAAATTCGCATTTTTTTGCTTGTGAGCTGATTAATGTTAAAAATTCGTCAAAGGTTTCATTTTCTTTTTGAATTATTTTAAAGAACGTGTAGCGCTCGAACGGTATATTCTTTTTTGGGTTGAAATACTTTTTGAACTCTTCTTTGATTTTTTTAACATCTTTTTGTTGAGCATCAGTAAGACTAAAATTGTTGAAGATCTGAATAACCTCTGGACCTATGGCTGTCATAAATATTGTGGCTTGGACTTCTGGTGGCTTTTTGGAAAGTTGGGTCGCTGCCGAATACCACTCAAATTGTTGACTCCAGTCTTTCCATGTGGAACACATGTTTTCTGTGTGTAAGAGAATATTTTTCGGTAGGCGAATTCCTGCAACGCCAAACTGGTGGGTGGATGTTTCTTCAGTCATTTTTATGATCCCACTTCTGACACCATGTGTCAGTTTTCGCCATTTCTTATCGACAACCAGGTCACGTCTTAGACAATCATTTCTGAAGGAACTGTATAAACTGTATAATTTTTGCTAATATTGCTTCCTAGTAATTATAAGCATTCAGCAGTTTACTATAAAAAGTATCAATAATAGGTATCTTTTAATTTTTCTATTTTATCAACATAATCATAACAAAATACTTCTTTCAAGTAAGTAAGTTGAATTTCTCTGATTATCTAAATCCGTATCTTAAATTATGTAGTTCTCCAATCTTCAAAGCCGATGCAAGTTCATCCAGGGATGCTTTCATAAATCTTAAGGAGTCAATAAATCCAAATTTAATGCTAGTGTTTGAAAGATGCTGTGTAAAGGAAATCCATTTTTCTTTGTTTAGTGGTAGAAACCGTATTCTACATTTTCGAACTAGATCTTAAATAATAAAGTGACTATCGTAATCGGAGAGGTTCTGAGACAATAAAGGTACAAGAAACTTCTTATAATTGCAGGCCTGATGTATTAAACCTCTAAAATCACCAGAAATATGATTTTTCACAATATTTTTTATTCATGCACTTCTTCATAACTTTTATAGTATGAAAGATTATCAGATATATAATACTAGTGGTATCGTAACTATCGATAATCGCATAAGTGATTTCACGAAACGTGTTGTCAAATATAAATTTTACGAGTGCGTTTAGTCCAATAAGAGGAGAATATGTAAAAGAATTCAAAATGATAGAAAAGATAATCAAAAGAAATAAAGAGGAGGTAATCCCACCCAACTTTCCGAATACTCCTAGTAAAATAATTGTTTAATCAATTATTCTTCAGAAATTTTTTAATAAAAATAGGCATAATTCTAGCAGCGATACCATAAGAAATTAGATAAAAAAGTAGAGACAGAATTTGTAGACAATTTTATGCTCTATAATTTTGATCTCTTGTAATTTTTCAAAATCTACAAAACGGAGCAAATGTCTATACAAATTTCTTTCACTCCCTCTAGGGACGAAACTATGCTGAGGTAGAAAAAAACAGGACGGGCAAAATGTGTAGAAAATTTTATGTTCTACAACTTTAATAGCTTGTAATTTTTCACAAAAATGCATATTTTTACAATTAAAAAAAAATATGAAAAAATTAACTTTCTGATAAATCTGGCAACAATGGCAAAAGTTTTGAAAATTTATATTATACAAAATTAAACTATAATGCCTACAAAATATATTTGTTAAAATGTATTTCCATCTTATTTAGTAATTATGTCATCACTTAATAACAATGACTTCCGCTTGTCAGATTAACACCAATATCCTTGCTACTCTAAATATGTATATAAAATTTCGTCTAAATCGGTTCAGCCGTTTATACGGTATCGTGTTCATACAGATAGACAGACATCATGCTTAAAATGGACGAAATTAATTCAGGTGACCTCAAAACTTAAAGGTCCGTTAAAATCTGGATATGGCCAAAAAAATTATGATTTAATATCTTCTTTCTATACAGCTTTGTTGGGTTTGGAAAGTAAAAATAGCTCGGTAAGCAGCTAAATGCGCATTCCTGTATGAATACAAATGTAATGAGTCAGTCTAAAATATGCATCGCGCTAATTGGCCAGCTGAGCGTAACTGAGAGCATAATCAATTTTCGCATCTTTTAATGACAGTGAGGTGAGAGTGACAGAATTCTGTCAGTTTTAAACGATGTAGTAATATTCCTAATTTAGTTTGTGCTTATGTGTTTTTTTAATATTTTACGTATTGTCCTAATAACGTTTTTGAACGAATCGTTCTAGTGATTTTAAGCAGTCGAAACGGTAACGCGGTTAAAATGTTTATAAAAAATTTCGTTTGGACAAATTTGTGGATTTACTAAACAATTTGTGGACTTGAAATATTTGTGGACTAATGTAAGCTGAATTCTAAAGAAAAACGCAATTTACTGCTGTCAAAGGTAGGTCAGCATGTTTTTCAAATTTTAAATAAGTACAAATTAAAATTTTCTTTACATAAATCAGAATCTGGTCGGAACTAATGAGATCTCTACGAAGTAAATTCATATTTGACCAGAAATTTATCCTAAAATTTTTTGGTAAATGTTGAGCATTTACGAAACTCTCAGATTTTCATAAAAATTGGTAGAAATCATCTACATAGTGTAAATATCACTTTCCAAAAAAATTTTTTTGCCGCAACCACTGTTAAAGACCTTTTTTCCATTTTGATAAATATATTATTTTTAAGGTTAATTTTGTTTGGATACATCACAATGACTTACATGATGTTGCCAAGTTGTGTAAAATATCCTTAAATCAGAGTTTTTTTTAGTTTATATTTACTGATTTGTATTTTGCAATATTTTTTTAATTTTTCTTCTTCAAAATATAAACATAGTGCGATACAAAATATAGTGACTGCATGATTTTCATTACTCAGCGATATTGATATTAAGCTGTTGAGAACGAAATAATATTCTTTGATCTGTGTCAGTTGGTCGGGAAGCGGAGGTCATTTTTGAATCAAATTGAAAAAAAGGAGTAATTTATAAATAAAATTGAATAAAAAATTGGCTCATTAAGCCAGTTAGTGAAAAAGGAACACAAAAAGATATAATAAATGTGTTATTTAGGCTGTCTTTAGACAAATTATCGAACACACTTAATCCTTGTTGGACATATTAAAAAGAAATAAATTAATTAATCCTAATTGTATAGGTTTAGG
This sequence comes from Neocrepidodera transversa, assembly GCA_963243735.1. Taxonomy (NCBI): domain Eukaryota; kingdom Metazoa; phylum Arthropoda; class Insecta; order Coleoptera; family Chrysomelidae; genus Neocrepidodera; species Neocrepidodera transversa. The sequence continues at coordinate 20,376 of CAUJLB010000019.1, forward strand.
TTAGATTTGGATAGGTTTTAGTTTGTTAGGATCGTCCTGTAACTGGTTAGCTTTGAGTTAGTCTTTTTTTTAATGCATCATTACAATATGAATGCACCTATAATAAATTAATTTTTTATTACGAGTTGTTTTATTCCATTAATTCTAATTTTAGATCTGATTTAGATTTGTAAAAAAAGTTCCCTTCTTTAAACTCGTCTTGTATCCGTATCTGGAATTTTTTATTACGTTTTTTTTATTAAATCCCGACATGTTCAAAAATATTTATCGGGTCTAAAATACAATTTTATGATTAAGATTTGTTTATAGAGTGATTTTGAACCCATTTGAACTGCTCCTTTGTATAATTATCGAATAACTACTTTATGGTCAGTGTTAAATATAAAAAAATTGTAATCTTTCATCTAAAGATAATTTTAAAGTACGATTACACTCTGGGCACATAAATTGCCCTTGTGGTATCATACCCCAATTTTAGAGATTATTTATAAATTCAGCTTTATTTTCATTAATTTTATATCATGTTTGTAAATTCATCAATTCACTACTAGATTTTATTCACAACTTCCTATGTTCCATATATATGTAATTTCCATTACATATATATGGCAACATCGCTTTCTTGGTTCTTTTATGACAATGATGTGAAGTTAACACTGCATGTGTAAATGACAATTCTATGTTTGAATGGTTTACACAGAATCAATTCGAAACATCAAATGTGTCATAATTTTACTCTTAAATCAATTCCAAACGTCAAATGTGTCATAATTTTACTTTTAAACATCAAAAAAGTGGAAATTTAAAATTAAGAATAAAGGTGTTAAATGTTGGTTGCGGCGATTTGTTTTTCTTGGAATGTGATATTAATATGCTCTAGATGATTTGTGAAATTTTTTGTGAAAATCGGCGTATTTAGTAAGTGCTCAACTTTTTCCAAAGAACTACCTAGATATTATTAATAGGTATCAACAATATAGTTCTAGATAAAATAAAAATTACTGATTTTAGTTAAGCAAAATATTTTTAGAAATGTAGCTAAAAACGCCTTTTATAGTAACAAAACATTCTTGATTTACTAAAGTTGGTTGAAGAGTATAGTTTATAACAATAAATGTTAACAATTTTCTAATAAAATACTTTATCGGAGTGCGGTACGCATTTTCATAGTCGGCTATGATAGTTTTTATTTTCATTGACATTTGACAGTTATCGAAGCAGAATGTTATGTCAGTTACTGTGATAACTAGAAATATTTCTACCCTTTGTTATAACAGTCGTATTTAGGTTAGAATAAAATGGCGAAATCTATTGAACGCATTGCGTTTTCGGATGAAAAAATTATAGAATTAATTAATTGACTTGTATCGCGATAATTAATGTCTTTGGAACAATAAGTTAAGTGAATAAAAAAATAATATTAAAAGAAAAGCCGCAATAAGCAATATTACCAAAAAACTGTGCTTCGAAGAGGAAATAATTTTAAAAAAATAACCTTATACTGTAATGTTCTATTTACCGACCGCAAATGAGTACCGGCGAAGTAGATTTACTGGACAGGATGAAATAAATAACTTATGAAGCAGGTCATGCGCATATACAGGGCTGCGTTCATATTTAAATTGCGTTTTATACCCAGGATGTTGTGACGTCTTATAGGAATTGTCTTGCAAATATGAACGACTGGGGCGTGATTATTTAAGCTATTATTTATTTTCGGAATCAAGTTCTAGTGAAGAAGAAATTGTAAGAGATTGCAAATATCTATAATGAGAAACAGGATTCTAAATATTTCAAAATTTGCTACAACTTCTTACTCCATATTTAACAAAAGATGACAATACAGTAGAAAGACCGCAAATCTTTGCTGAAAATCAAATTTACATAATCTCATTTACCTTCGTAATAATACCAAATTATTTGTCTTTTTTATTAAATTGTTTTCATCATTTTTAACAAGATAATAAAAATTTAGTAGAATCTGGGTCCATTTTAATCAGATTTTAATTTATTTAATAAGGCAATTGCCAATTTTGTGATATTTGTGTGGTTAGAAAGACGTTCATTTCATTGAAAAACAGACTTATGCTCAAACTGCGCATGTCAGATGAATTTCCTTCAAGTATTCACTGTGATAAAAAGTTGTCGTCTAGACGATAAATATCAACGCAAAAGTATGTACACTCGGATAAAACGCCCTCTAAATCCGAACGAAATTTGACGTTTGGTGTGCACTCTGGACGTAAATCTGAACGGAGCCCAGTAGACACATCTGCGCACAAAAAAAACCAATTCAAATTAATAGTCCAAGGAATACAAACAATAGAGTTATTTTATTATAATACTTTACAGTCGGACCGGCGAATGATTACCCGTGTGTCATCAACAATATTGATCCGTAATTAGTCGATAAGTTTTAATCAAAACAAAAACTGTCTTGTGTTCATAATCCACGTGCCTACTAATCACAGGAAGACTGGATTTTGAAAATTGTATATAGAGGCTATAACTGGTTGAGAGGAAATTTAGAGAAGAAGAAAATCAAGTTGGAAAATCTAATTTGTATGGTGATGTGACATATCGGGAGATTCTATTTTATTCGCTATTTGTTATGTAGTATATATTATTTATTTTAAAGTGATTTTCTAAAACACCCCTAATTGACTATAGGTCGAGCGAGGCACACGTGGATTCTGTAAAATGACATCGCGAGACAGAAGTAATTCAACGTCGCGAGTACAGAGAATTTCTATATCTAATATAAAAAATCTTGCACCTACCTTTTTCTGATGAATAATCTTCAACTCGTAGTCATGGTGAAGGAGATCGTAACCACTATTTTTCACATATTTTAGGTTACAGGAGTATAATTATTTTCATTCATTGAAACACGATATAAATACTAATTAATTTTATTGGCAAGAGATACCTATATGCATGACCATAAGTTGCTCCACACTCCTTTAAAAAATAAAACGTAATTCGGAGGTATGAAAAGGTCAACCGATGACCTTAGGGTCACCGGACACTATCCATGATTTTATATTACTAGTTAAGCAAAAAAAAGCCGGAAGATTTTCACTACATTCTTTCCTTTAAAAAGTAAATACGTAATTTTAATATGAAAAGTTTATAGATGACCTTAGGGTCACTGGACACTATCCATGATTTTATATTATAAACTAGTGGACTAGTACTACCAGTTAATCGAAAAACACCGGAAGATTTTCACTACATAGTTTCTTTTAAAAAATAAAAACCTAATTTTGATGTAGGAAAAGGTCATAGATGACCTTAGGGTCACCGGACACTATCCATGATTTTATATTATAATCCAGTTGACTAGCACTATCAGTTAAGCAAAAAAACCGGAAGATTTTCACTACATAGTTTCTTTAAAAAAATAAAAACCTAATTTTGAGGTAGGAAAAGGTCATAAATGACCTTAGGGTCACCGGACACATTCCATGATTTTAAATTAACATGGAAGCACCAGATACGGGCATACTTCTTTGAAAGAGTTTAATTGAATTTAATTATGCATATATCAGCTACTAGCTATATAATTAGAATCCGCGCAATATAATATTTAGTCTGATCTCTCGAGACAGGTAAAGGTAAAGTTATAAATCATGAACTTTGGACTTTTCAGGGATGGAAAAACCCGCCAAAAAACCATCATCCAAAGCCATGTCCTGTCTTCTAATTTCTTATCTAATAACATATTTTGACTAAACTAAAAACGTTGTTTTCTATTTTTGAACGGGTAATTTAATATCGTGTCAGAAAGTTTTATGTACTGCATATGCTGTAAGCCCGTTGGCTTTTTCTTTTGCAGGTCCTTCTGAGGAGGACAGCCTTTATCCTATTGTGTTATATATCCTGGTAATATTTCTAAGGTGTTCTATAATGTATTGAATTCTAACGAAATAGTCTATTTTTCTGAAGTGCTTGACAATTTATTACTTCCTTTATGTCTAATATAAGTTACTAGGACCTCCCTGAATAAGGCACTATTACAGTGATAATCAGAAGCGGATAGAAGAGTGGTCAGGATATATCTAGAATTTGTTATTGATTGTGCTTATTATTTGTTTTTTATATTTTATAGAACCCACCCCATTTTGAGATTATTTGTTAAAATTAAATCACTACATTGGTTTGTTAATACTATGTGGAGATTCATAATCAATAATTTTGAATTAATTCTAAATTAACATGTGCATCTAATTTTAAATTAGTATAGTAAGTACTATGTGTAAAATATGCCACTTTCGGTTAATTCTAAATTCTAGAATTTTTTTCTCCGGATAAAGAGTGCATACAATTGTCCAAAAAAAAACAAGCTGAATCTTTATTATGCACATTCATACATGTTCCCTTCTTTTCTATTTGTTTAGGATAGGTGATAAATAAGGAAACACCGTTACCTATCAAAAACATCTACGAATATTAATTTTTCATCAGCAGAAAGGTTAAAAAAATACATGAAAATATGTATTAAAAGTAATGGACTTCATTACGGCATATCATAATTACTTACTTTTTTATTGTTTTAGTTTCTAAAAATACCGCAGTCTTTTTTCTATTTAAAACATTCTTTATTGATACACCCTGTTACGAACGATAGTATCCAACACGACTAAGGCTTATTTGAAATTACAATGTCTTTCTGTGTTTGTTACTCGTAATTTACTTCGTAGATCGCTATCAATCAGATAGCCGTGGTTGTTTGCTCATTTGAGTTTCCCAATGGAGCGTTTCTATACCGAAGTAACAGACATCTCTGTTTTCCCTCCATTTGCTGGCCCATTAGGAATTACGACCGAATTAACACCAAGGAAAATGATGTTTATTCGAAGCCGGACAAGTGTCCAGGTGGGGAAACTAGAATTTATTTTGATGGTCAGTATAAGGAGAATTCATGCAAAAATGGGAACAGATTTACTACTTTCTCGCTACATATTGTACTGAAATACTAATAAACCAATCTTATTTTGGTATGGGTTGTATAAAAAAAATAATAAACTTTACATAAAAAAATCACCCATAACAATAAATCTTAAATCTTGTCCACCTCCTCTTTTTTAGACATCTCAGACAAATCCACCTTCAAATCTTAAAACACTCTTCAAAATTCTTCTTAAATTGCTTCCCCTAACACTACTAGATTTTAAATCATCTTCAACTTACCAATCAGCCTTATCTAATTTTTCAAAAAAAAATCTATTAATACATTTGAATTTTTTTTATTTTTCAAACTTTTTTCCTTATTCACAAATTTTTCCTTATTCCCACTGGTACACCATTTACAATTCTTTTTCTTATAATTAACAACTTTCAATAAATTCTTGTGACTTTTCTCTCTTTTAAAAAAATTTGTAACATTTCTGTTTATTATTCTTTTTACCTCTCGCCCTTCAGATAAGTGAGGTATAGGAATCATGCTAAAAATTGGGTAGTGAGTTTTCAATTGATAAACACGTTTTGGGGTCCCTAGAATAGGATTTTAATATTTTCGCGATGATGTCTGTGTGTGTGTGTTAGTGTGTGTGTGTGTGTTAGTGTGTGTGTGTGTGTTAGTGTGTTAGTGTGTGTGTGTGTTTGGATGGATGTTGTAGTAACGATAACTCAAAAACTACTGAATAAAAAAATTTGAAATTTTGCATACAGGATTCTGATACCCTAGATTAGATCTGATTAGATTTTGGTGCCAATCGCACAACCGTAAGTGGCAGTTGCTATGGGTGATGACGCCATTATTATACAAAACGGCAATTAAGTTTTACACATATATTTTGTATACCCTATAGTTTATTTTCATCTCATTAAAATTTTCTAAACTTTTGCCATTGTTGCCAGATTTACAAAAATATAATTTTTTTTCATACTTTTTTGTGTCAACCTGTAAATTTTTGATTCAAAAATGGCGAGAGGTCATGTGCTGGCCACATCAGATTTTTTTATCTGTTTTTTCCAAAAAATAAAAATTTCTCTTACTTGATTTATAAAAAAAATTCTTTCAATCTTGCCCTTTACCTAATTGCTTAAATTTTCTTTTAATTTCATTTCCAAACTTTTATTTTCGTAATAATAATAAAGATGTGCCAAAAATAAGAATAAGATTCTTTATATTCCACAATTGTAATAAAATTATAAACCGATCTCTAGATTTTAACGTTGTCGGATCCAAAAAACAGTTTTTTCAAAATTATAAGATTTGTTCATAGAGACAGTTTCCAATGGTTGGTGATTCTTATATAATGCGCATGCGGGAATTAAAACTGATTGTGATCGATTATTGTTTTTGTGTTCTGCGAACGCATTTTGTACGGTTGTGAATTCTTCTCGACTACTTTTATTAGGAAGCATTTATTTCAAAATACTTAGTAGTATATTTTCCAATGTACCCACCTCAAAATTACTGTTTTATTATACAGGGTTTCCCAAATAAAAGTGATCGGTCTTAAATGTAACTGCAGAGCTATTAATTACCCTAAAGAATACGGGTTTTCAGTAAATATTTTTATTTACCCAAAAGTTTTTTATGAAGTTTATTTATATTTATCCCATCAATACAGGGTAATTTATTAATTTTGGTTAAAATAAATGAAAAAAACATGTATTATTTTAAATAGAATGCCTTGTATATCTCTGAATAAATTCTTTGTCAGATTTGTTAATTATTATTTAATGTCAGTTATTCCATAAGGAAAAATGCAGTGATTCTTAAACACTCGAATACCTTTGTTTTTGGAAAAGCAGAAAGTATTAGATTAATCGCTCTTTTGAATGCCGTCAAAATATACAGCGTATTCCATTTAAATTAATACAATTTTTTTCCATTTATTTTGACCAAAATTAGTAGATCACCTGGTATTAACGGGATAAAATGTAAACAAACTTCATAAAATACTTTTGGGTAAATTCAAACAATTAGTGAAAACCCGAATTCTTTAGCAATTAATTAGCTACGCATGTACATTTAAAATCGATGACTCTTATTTGGGAAACCCTGAAAAAAATTTAAAGTTAATTATAATGTTTATCACGAAAACATCAAACACCAAAAACAACACCAATCAACACAATTATCGACGAATAATAATAAATGTCAAGCCAAACAAATGTCAAGTTGTAGGTTAATGAAAATATGCATTATCATCTGAAAACGAAGTAATAATGTATTGGCAGGGAGCGCGACGAAAACGCCATCTAATGGTTGCATAAAATCATGCTCGACAAGTATGTAAGTTCTGTTTAAAAAAATAAAAATTCGTTATAAAAAAATTTCTTTTTAATTTATAAACATATAAATTAAAAATGTGATTATATTTTTAAGAGAAAAAATTTAATATAACTTGTTATGATGAACAAAGTATAAAACATGTAAATAAATATCAAAAACTATGATTCTTAGGTTAGGTTAATCATGACATCCAAACAATTAATACATGACAGCCAGAATAATAATAATTTATGAATATCTGCTAGATTTTTAGTCACAATAATTTATCATACTCTTTTTTAAAATAATTTTTAGGCTTTGATAAATATAATTATTCAATCAAACCGGATTTGAGTCTATTCAATCAAACCGGATTTGAGTCAATTACTCATCAAATATCATTTCAACCCCATACGATGGACAAAGGGTAGCAACTTGTCGCATCTGGTCACGTTAGAGAATTGATACATAGTGGCAAAAATTATTTAATCACATCGAATAATTGTAGAATAAAACAAATATTCATCTGTAAGTAAGCTTGTTACAGAAATAGGTTATACGTTGCTTACTCTTTTCTCCTAACTGAATTTATCCAGTTCTTTCTTTTCCCTAATTTCCAACTAGCTCTTGAAAATGTAAAAAACTTACACTTGCTATTTCTTCCTGTTTTTTGCAATTAACGACACAACTATTATGAACCATTTTTATATTTAAAGGAGGGTATCGTTTTAAAAAAAGTTTTTATGTTTCAAAAACTTGAAAATCTAAGAGAGGAAATCGAAAATTTGTTTTTATATCAAAACTATAAGCATAAAATGAATTTCCATTGTGTGAAATTCTAAATTATCTGATATTTGGGGTGTTTACAGATGGCTAAAATTATTGATAAATAAAACATATTTAATGCAAGAAATCTCTGTGAAATGAAAAAAAAATACGTAGAATAAATCACTAATATTTTTAAAACTATTACGTCTGTCTGAAAAGGCCCGAATATTTAACAAACATGTCCTCGAGACAATTTTAACTTATTAAAGCTAACCGACCCTATACTTAACTAAATTCGATGAAAAAATAAAACAATACGGAATGTGCAGTAATCCACGAAGGCGTAGTAAGGCCAATGTTTCAGTTTATTTTCAATTATTGTCACTTTCAAACTGACAATTGTCACTTTTAAACTAACAACTGTAACTTTTAAACTGACGATTCTGAGTTTAAGATCGTAAAGAATGGATTATAGGCGCGTTCGGAAATTATATCTGGAGCGATCAGATCAATCCGTATCGCTTGTTTATTAGATCTAGATGTAGGGGAGGTAAAAATCTTCGTTTGTTAATTAAATCTAGATGCCTAAGATCAAGCTCGATTCGCTCGAACCCATTCGCTGGACAAAAGAGATTAATCTGAAATTGTAGGGTTATGTTCTAAGATTTAAAAAAAAATATAGAGTTCGTTTTTTGTGTTAAAACTGTTAAATATGAAGAAAGTTCAAATTTTTGATTCTAAAAAGCAAATTTATTATAATTTTAACATTTCAGACGACGAATAATATGAAATTTATAGGCAACAGGAGTAAACAATAATGCATTTTATATTTTATTTAAATAACACGCTACTTCTCATATAAGCAAACTGTATGTAAGTAGCATATGACATTTTAGATTTAGTTTTGGCTACAACTTTTTTACAAAGAGAAAAGGAAAACGAAAATTTTGTAGCTGCAATCCTTTTACAAAATGCACAAGAACAATTGTCTAAAAGCCCTTTTACAAACCCCCTTTCCAAACCGAGGTACAGTTTCTTCGGCAAAATTATCAATTTTTTCTAAACTAATAATTCCTTAACCATCACGATCATCATATATCATCTGCTATTCCTGATCAACAACTGCCAATATAGCTTTCTCAACAGTTTGAGAGAAATTCATATTTTAAATAATAAGACAAAAACACAAATAATAGGTAAAATGTAATCAAAAAAGTTAGGTTATATATTTATATCCATTCCGTTCGTTTATTGCCAATTGCTCGTTCTCATCTGTAGTCACATGATCAAAAATCGGTCTGAATCTAGATATAATTGCCGAACGCGCCTTATGTTGCATCTGTCATACTTTCAGATCTAATCAGTGTGGTAGAGTAGGAGAAAATCATATATCGCGAGATGGCACTGTAAATGTCAAAATGTCGGATTGAGGTGTGAACAACAAACGCGTCATATGATATCTTGTAAAAACGTATCAAAGAACGTTTATATGTAAAGCATACACTCTACCAATAGTGACCACAATCCGTATCACAATGATAAATAATCAAACTTTCAAGTTAACTTACAATAACTAGCACATGCGCTAGTCGCACAAGGTCGACCGATGTACAAAATAAATTCCTGCTCCGATGTCACAGCGAAAATTAAATGAAAAGCGAAAATTAAATGAAAGACAAATGTAAATTTAAAAGTGACAATTGTCCGTTTGGAAGAGACAATTGTCAGTTTGAAAGTGACAATTGTCAGTTTAAAAGTGACAATTGTCAGTTTGAAAGTGACAATAATTGAAAAATAAACTGAAATATATTGGCCCTCATAGACCTTCGTAGTTAAGTATAGGGTCGGTTAGCTTAGAGAAGTTAAAATTGTTTCGCGGATAATATGTTTGAACACATGCGCAGACGACGGAATTTTTATCTAGTTATCGCCTCCTCTATAAGCCTTATACTGTGACAGAACTAGGACTGTTTTAAGATGTTTTCTGGCTCGCCCTTAATTCGTGTAAGAGTTTAAATGTTAAACTTTTTATTATTGATCTGACAGGAGTACCTTATAACGTCAAATAAAATATTACTAACACATTTTTTAAATGTTTTATTCAAATATTTAACAATCTTAATTTTTTAAATTAACGTAAAAAGTACAGTTAGTATTGTTTAAAATATTAAAACTTCGATATTTTAAATCAGAAGAAATGGTATTCAAATTAATATCTTTTGTTCTTCCATCCATTTGATGAACTTTTCACATTCTTTTTTTTAAGTGTCTACTGATTTTTGCTAAATGAACCGCGATTCTGCTTTATTATTTAAGGTATCAAGGTTAGAACTTATTTTTAAGCAATTTACAACTGTGGTGATAATAATAAATCTTATGTGGCAGATTGAAAATTAATTTTTGTATTTGTCATTTCGGTGACAACTGATATCATCAATAATTCAAACATTTTACATTACTGTTTCTTTATTTCTATTTTTGGTAGTAATAATACCAGTATTTATGATTTTAAAGTGTACCAATAAAACAAATTGCAGAAATTATTCGTGGATAATTGGTCTTTAAAACACTTGATCTATTTCGAGAAAAATCGTGCGTGTTCTATCCACTTATACTTTAATATACTATTATGAAAAATGACAGCCGGCCGCCATGTTGCCAAATCCTCATTGTCAGTCCTTGTGATTTTGTCGAAAAAAAGATTTCAAAATTAAAAAAAAGTATGTTCGAGGAGGTTTTAAAGAAAAAAATTTTGGGAAATCTATTATTTTTTTTAATATCTTTTAGTGAGAAAAATTTCGTACGGGGTCGCAAAAACCCTCCTTTGACGTGTTTATTTATGACAAGAGCATAATTTCACGAAATTTTGACCACTTTGACCACTACGAGCACCCAGTGAATAATGAGATGTGGGGAGTCAAAGTATACCATGAATTTAAATAGCATTTTTTTATTATCGATTTTTAAGCGTGACCAATAGTTACCAACATTGAAATGGCAAAGATCGGTTATCATGTTTTTGTCATAATATTGTTCAACTTGCTCGGTCGTTGTCTATTAGTGCTTTACACTTCTTATTTTAATTTTGATTAACTTTATCTATTTCTGGAGAAACAAATGTCGTAGAATTAGTTTCATAAAGACTTGACTTTAGTAAACTATTTTAGAATAGGTAATAACTATAGTAAATTATCCAGGTATCAAGCAACTACAGAAACGAAATTAAAACGGTTATAATTCACTGTGCCAAGACACCGAACATTCCCGAATTGTTATTCTCCATTATCAGCAAAATTAAAGGCAGGAACGTTGAGCGCAAAACTATGCTAAAAGGGGTAAAGAACAACATTCAGTCTGGAGTTAATTAAAATACTTCATCACAATAAAGTTTAATTTAATTCAATACAGATGGTAAAAGCAATAGAAGCCGTGTGCTTTCCTAATTTCTCCTATTAGCTACACTATCAGTTCTGTCTACTCTGGAAATTTATACTGATTCATTGTTGACTAATTTCTTATATTAAGTAATAGATTTAAATACAAATAATTTTTTATTATAAATTTATTTAATAAATGAATTAGATCGATGAGGCGGTAATATATCCCCTTTTCTTAACAGTTTCTTATGTATGCATAAATCCTTTAAGTAGAGATCATTTTTGGGACTTAACTGACTTTATATGAACTTTAACATTAGAACATGTAAGAGGAAGTAATCTAAAGGCATGTGATTGTACCTTATCCACTTTATTGACCTTGGTATAAAAAGTTTTGTCTATTAATCCCTATATTTTATTTCGTCCCAACAAGTAACACAATTGTTCCAGAAACCACTAGAATTACTCTAGCTAATACTGTACAATATTTACTAATTGCTCTAAGGCGTATTCTACGCTGATTTCTTTTTTAAATGTCTTTATATTTATTTTACCGTTAGACATTCATACCACATTGGAGCTCTGTATAAAGGAAAATACTACACACCGATTTTTTATTCATTTCTATATATCAGCTTTTTTTAGAGGTATTTCTACTCTTCTACATATTAACGTTATTTTTGTTCAATTTTTGTCTTTTAAAAATGACAGCACCAGCTTTCTCCCAATTTAGCTGTTTTATATTTCTAGCGGTAATGATTAATGCTAGGACATGGTCATGTTCAAGTTTGATACATTAATTAGGACAGGTCCTAGAACCAATTCTTATTGGGTTCACATTTTTAAATCATGATAGATCTATCTTCTAGATTATGGTGGATTTTAAGGTACGTGAAACGCAATAGTAGACAAGAGATCGCGGTATGTTTGCTTTGTATGTAATTGTATAAAGAATATTTAAGGTTAGTTCAGCGGTGACAGTGGAAGCGAAGATACCACGCTACAGAAGAACAAAAACAAGCGCAAAAAATCCCTTGTCAGTACTTTTCAGTACTAAATACTGATAAAAATAAAAAACATTTATTTACCCCTACAGGATGCCAAGAAAGAAAGAAAAAGAGAAGATGATAGTCGAGCAGGGCATGTTCGCTACCCCAGAGAAAGAAACTAACCTAGAAGACGACACAGAAACTCTCAAGAAAATAAAACCGCTAGCTGAGAAAGATTATAACGAGAAACAAGGGATAATGAAAAAATCTGAAGAGATAATAGAACGCGCAAAAATTGTAATAGACGGATATGACCCGACAACAAAAAACGCGAGAGTAAGAGCCCAAAACGACCAGCTAATGCAAAAACTAGACCGTATACTGACGGAACTGGAAAAGTTAAGGGAGGAAAATCAAGCCCTACAGATAAAGAATACTAAGGAAATATCCGTAAGCAACCGAGAAGCGCCTAAAAGAAAAAGACACAAAACCAAAATAAATATGATAGAAAAATACAAAAAAGAAGAAACAGGCATGGAAAATGAGATGGAAATTGAGAAATCCGATATCCGAAGCAGAAGAAACGGCCAAACCGGCAGCCAAAAGGCCTACCTGTACACCCCTCATAGAGGAATTTTAAGACAAAGGAACAAAGCCGCCAACGATAGTGTTGGAGTCACCGGATAATTTTGTTAAAATAAGACATGACATCAAAGATCGTGTATCGACATTTACGACTCAGTACAGTAAAAGACAGCTTTTGCTAAGAATAAACACTACATATTCTATGTACTACAGAAAGCTAGCAAAGTACTTAGAGTCAAAACCCGAAATTAAATGGCACTCCTATAGACTTCAAGAGGAGAAATGAACTAGGATAATAATCAAAGGCCTAATCTAGACATTCACGGAGGAAGAAGTAAAGAACGATCTTATGGAAATTGGCTTGGAACCTCTTAAGGTAAGCCAACTCAAAAGCAGATACGAAAAATGTGAGATGTTATCACTATTCCTAGTGGACATCAACAGAGAAGCCAAACACAATGCTATCGGTGTCAAGGCTTTTATCATGGAAAGTCAACATGTTATAGCACGACGAAATTGGTCATAAGCGGCGGTAATCATCGCACATATGAATGCAAACGAACAAAGCCTGAAAAACCGACGTGTGCCAACTGCCAAGGAGAGCATCCAGATAACTACAGGGGATACCCAAAGGTGCTGAGAGCACCTGAAAGGACACAAGAGGACCATCAAGATTGACGACTCCTGGAGTTAGTTAAAGCAAGGCAACAAAAGGACCAAACGTACAAAACACCAAAATTCAGACGATGATGCTGCAATTCCAGCAAATACAGCAACAAATGCTCCAAAACTTCATGGAAGAGATAGCAAAATGCAAGAAGGTAGCCAAGAATGACTTACAGATAAATATCAATGACAAGCATCAGACATGTGGACAACATACAGACAACGTTTAACAGAAATTCGAATTTTTCTGCAGAAGGAAGATACGAATTTTGTTAAACGAGGACAGCCAAAAAATGTCGTCACCGCGAGAGTTAGCACTCGAATGACTCTGATTGGATCAAGGGGCATGCCCCGTACGGACCATATACCAGAACATGCCTCACAAACCGGTAGTTGGACAAACGCAAATTAGCGTACGCTCGACTGAGGCCCTGTCGGATGAGACAGCGGGTGGATGGAATGGGGTTTCCTATTTCGACATTTATTGAAAAATAAATGTAGAAGTTTGGAGTCACGGGCCTGGCACTGCGACGACGAATATTTGGAGCGCGAGACAGAGACGAGCGATCACGACAGGCGACAGAGACAGTATACAAACGACCAATCTTAAACTAGTGGCGTAGCTTGTCTTGAATGGTTTTAGATTATACACTTTTAGACCCTATAATATCTTCTTGAATTATATAGATGTCCTCCAGCATGATTTCGAAGTTTGGGAATCTTCCTTCCCATGTTTGTTTAAATTAGTAGCTGAAGATCTGCAGATTTTTTCTTTTTGTTCTTTGTATTGTTTCGTTATATTAGTTTTCTCTGAACTTTGGTTAATCTCAACTAAGTTTGGTTAATACTCAAGAGTTATTCCTTTACTTTGTATTTTCTTTGCTTTGGTGAATTTGTGCTGCCTCTAGTTCATTGCACTAGTGGATTTTAAAGAATGTGCGATATTTCTGTGCACTTGTTTGAAATATTGGTTATTTGCTCGCCGCAATGTTACTAAATAATATTTATGCACTCGTACCTGTTATTTCTTGGGCATTTTGTGCACTTTGGATCTAAATTCTGGTGCTTTAAATGTCACTGGGGTTAGTCACACGTTTAAATAGCACTTTTAACCCTTTCAATCTTCCGGGATTTATTTTTTTTGAGGCTCTTTCCTTTACTGACTTTACATTTGTTTCTAAAATACTGTATACATAGCGTTGATTGTACGCTTCTGGGGTCTTCTTCACCGTGAGTTCGGCTTATTTAAGAGCGTTATCCCTTTGTGAGTTTAGTTTCACTTTACCTTGTTCAATGTTGTTTAGGTTTTGTTTCTCGATTGAAAAAAAAAACAAACCCTGCGGTTACTCGTTTACTCGATTATTGTGACGGTCGAATTTTACCGCACGCTATTTTTGAGATTTATATTAAACACTTGCTAAAAATATTGTTAAATTCTACAACTAACCTTGTTTATCTCTATATATCGAATTTTTAGCTACATGAATTCGATTTCCTTTAAATCCTGGTTTTGGTATTTTCAATAGCGGTACAGGTAGTTGTCTTCAGTGACAATTATTTATGCTTTTGAATGTCTATAACGACATATATTTATACATTCTATTCCACTCTATATTATTTCACTTCAACTTTTCTTTATCATTCACATTTAGCTGTTTGATTTCGACTTTAATTATTTTTGTTTTAAGGTTAACATTCATGTGTTTTGTTATTATTCCAGCTGAGAATTGACCTTGAATTTTACTGGAACTACTTTTGTTTTTGTCGCGGTTCGAACTCCCATATTTGACGGTAGGGCAGTTTGATACCGCAGGCCAATTTTTAGCGTTTATAGGTTTCAGTTTTGTTAATAGAAATTAATTGGGTATTCCAGTAAATTTTGAAATTCTTAATCAATCCAGTATCAATTTTTACTCTTATTTTGGGGTATTTCAGTAAATGTTATTGTGGATATATTTTCGCTTTCCTTTTTGGGAAGTACGGTTTGTATATTTTAGTCGACGGTTGGCAGCTGTGTGTATGGGTTGTCATTTGTATGACGGTGAGATGACTAGTGACTGTTGAGTGGTTCATCTCAAGAGCGCTCTCAAGATGACAAAGCGCCGAATGGGCACGGGTCAACTAAACAATAGTATTCACCTGGACAAAATTACCTAAGGCAGATACTTGCCTCCAAAGTACAAAAGCGTATGTCAAGACCAAAGTCTTGCATAACGACCAAAACACATACTCGAAAAAGCCAACATGTAGAAAGAAAATGTAGAAAGTTTAAGGCGTGCCAGAAGGAAAAACCACCATGGTACCTACTGTATGACCAGGGAAGTGTCGAGTCACTCCCCAGCAGGTATATTCCTGCCAAAATAAAGCGGGCATACAACAAACTAAGGGGATAATAAATTAATAGATCTCCGGGAACAGTACACTGAACCAAAATCCGCAGATCAGCATATGCAGCCATGTTCGCACGGACACAGTAGTCCCAGCCCCACCCAATCCAAAATTAATACTCACGCCATGTTAGTGAGATAGTGTCCCCAGGCCTTAGAAAAACAACAAAAGGGGAAAATAACCTAAACAAAGGCCCTAATTCAAGGAACGTAAAACACAACGGTCTACAAGATGCAAACTCGTTGCCCACAAAAAAATGACATGAGAGAATCTCGCACAGCGCTAGCTGATTTTAAATCTTTAATACTTCATACACCTTTGTTATTACCTTGCTCGTCTTCCAGACTATACATCCACGGATTGACCTTCTTCTTTATGAAAAATGGATCTACCCATCTTGGTGCTAACTTTTTCGTTAAGCTTGACGAAACGTTGGATAATGTAAAATTTCGCCGCCGAACGGCCTGGTTAGGAAGAAACTCCTCTCGCCTCCTGCGAAGAATGTACACCTTCTCAGTCTTCTTGGAAGCCATATCTAGCCTCTTTCTCACATTCTCAAATAACTTCTTTAAGTCGTTGGGTTGAGTTTCTACATTTATCTGGGCAGGCTAGTCGTCATTTAATTCACGCAGTTTATCTTTCCGAAGAAAATCACTACCATTTAATACCATGTTCCTGCCACAGTTTATCAAATAAGGATTCTGATGAGTAGATTTTTGAAATGCCGCCTAGTTGCACAAGTTTCCTTCGCCAGGCTTCGATCCCAATGTTTATGGTTGTCCGACACATGGTCTTCAGAGTACGATTGTGCCGCTCTGATGGATTCGCTTGCCGATGATAAAGTGCGTTTTACCTCTCCTCAACACGATAGGTGCTCATTAAATCGGGGAACATCTTGGAGGTCTATTGAACTCTATTGTCACAAATAAGTAGACGTAGCGCACCAAAGAGCAGAAAAACTCCTTGCTCGATACTTTTGACAATATGCGGTGCTTTAGATGAACGAAGCGGAACAGTAGGAGAGAATTTACTGAAAAAATCCATGACAACAAGAACGAAACGATATCAGTAGCTATGATTTTTCATAGATGAAAAGTTCTGGGCTTAGAAGTCATTAAACCTTTAGCTCCACTTTGCCACCTTGTGTGCTCCAAAACCCTGAAGAGGGTATTTCACCTAATTGGAGACATATAACTGAATAGGAATATTGAAAGTTTGGCACATCGAAGAAAATTGGGTGATCTTAATCTTTTTACAGAAACTTTCATGAAAGGTGTTTGTTTGGATTACCTTTCCCGCTTGATTCCTCCTGAAGTCGGGAGTACAAGGAAAATCTGTCGAGCTGCTAAGTCTCAACCATACAAAGTTCAACCTTTAACTTCCCGTACCAAAAATTTATCATCTCCTTTATCTAGAGAACGTCATCACTCTGGAGTGACATTATTAAAACCGTGTTTCCCATTGAGTGGAATCTTCATTTTAATCCACGCTCTACTCTTGACGCGGCTTAAAGTATTTCCTATTATGCCTATGCTGTTTTCATAAAAAAATGGGACAAATTTTGCTACTTTAAAAATAATTATTGTGTCAAAAAAATGAAAATTGAATGCCACTGCCGAAAAATGCATTTTAATCAAAAGATTCTGTATCCAACGAATACGCATTTTTGTATTGAAATTTTCGTAATAAAAAAAAACAGTTAAAAGAGATAGTGAAGGACCGCTCTTAATTTTTTTTATTTACGTAAAAACGGGAATTATGTATGTCGAATTTTGAAAATCTGATTACAGATTCGGAATCTATGAATGAAATTCTAAAAGAATCGATAATAAAAATGGTTGTCACCATTTTAGCAACTTTATTGAAACTTTAATGGTTTTTGGTAAAACAGTTAAAAAAGTTAAAATAGTATGGACAATTTTAGACTTCTAAACCCTAAAGGAGAAGTCTTATAATACAGCTCTGTCTGCCTGTTCGTCTGTCTGTCCCCATTTCTAACTCAAAAACGAAAAGAGATGGAGACAAGCGGTAAACGGTAATAAACTCAGCATACATGCTCCCAAATATATTTTCAGATTTTTCGGACTTCAAAACTGGTTTTACAAACCGGAACCGGAATATCATTCCGACGTGAAATTTAACGCTGAATCGATATTTGAAAACAGATTTGAGATATCTTTCACGCTTCATGAGATAATCGAATTTTTGTTTAGAAGTCTTCATGTGCTTGCTAACGCGCAGGCGCTTCTGACTTGTTTTGTGTGAGGAATGTTATGAAAAAACTGTATAATATTTTGCTCTAATTTTTTATGTGAATGTACTCAGATGAAACGATACTATAATTTGTTGTTAATAAACAATTAATGCGATTTAAGCTCAAATCTTTTATTTATGGGTTCGTTTCAAAAATTTGAACACCAGTCTAATTGATTTTTTGATGTTATTAGAAAAAATTGACAAAAAAACTATAATATATTTTAAAATCTGTCCTTTCTCTTTTTTTGTGGATTAATGAAATTAACTCAAATTAAACGTTATATTTGTTTATTTTATGATAAAAGAAAGTTTCAGAGATTTTTTCTTTTTTCTTTTTTAAAAAAACTTAGCTTTTCTTGAGGTTTTTCTTATCTTAGTAGTCCAAGAAATACAAGCTTGGTCCAAAAAAAAAACGTTGTCCCAAAGGAAAAATGTAGTCCAAGGGAAAAAATGTAGTCCAAGGAAAAAAACCCTAAAAGTTCACATAAAGTAAATATAAGAAAAAAATCTTATAAATCACCAGATCTCGTGGTCTCTGTTTTTGAAAAAGAATATAAAACAATGATAATATTAAAATGAAATACATGAATTTTAGATCAAAATATGAAATATAAAACTAATTAAAATGAATTGAATTTTAAGACAATCTGTAAAAGCAAATTAAAAAATGGATTCTCTTTTTGTAAAACGACACACAGACATATCAGATAATTTATATTATTATAAGAGATAAGAAAGATATGAACTTTTGAGTAAATTTAACAAAGAAATATATATATCGGCATTAAAAAGAATTAAAAATAACAGTAAATAAAAGTTAAAAGCGTCAAAATGATTAACAACGAAGGCAGCGGATTTTGGTGCATATATTGTATAATATAATATATTTTAAAACTCACCCTATATAAATAGGGGAAGAAAGAAAATTTTAAATTTATAGCACAGACTATATATAAGTCAATTGTTTTGACTGAAGAGGCAAAGAGAGAGAGAGAGAGAGAGAGAGAGTGTTGATAACATGGAAAAGAAATTTTATAGTAATACCTAAAAGAGAGGGAGATCTAGAGAATGGATATGAAGCGAGCTGAAATCAGATAGACTGAGTAAAGGAATAATAAAACTACAGGGTGGCATCAAAAATGTAACACAGAAGTATTCCTAGAATATAAAAAAGTAAAACTAGATAGAGTGTTTTATTTGAAAATTCAAGATAGTGTAGTTTCCGGTGAAACCGGAAGTGATGGGAGACTATGAAATATTATACAACTTTTACTTGGAATTTTGGATACAATAGCCTGTCTAAAGAATATGTTGATACCCGGTATGATATTAAATTAAAAATCATTTCATTTTAAGTTAATTATAATATAATTTTATATGGTATTTCATTTTTTTAAATAAATCCCCTTTATTTTCCATTAATGAAAGATCCAATATTGCATAATATAATATCGAATCCTGTAATTTTGTTTATACTATTCTGAAAATGTTTTGCTTGCTTGCCTAATATTTACCTTCAGACTAGGGTGTCCGGTATACAACTTCAAGTATCGATTTCAGCCGAGCTTATCTTAAGCTGATAAGATTACCACGAAGTCTGGCTAGACTTCCACTAAGAGCCCAGATATGTTTCTCTATTGATGGGATTCCCTCACTTGAAAGACATTTTTTTCATTAACTTTATCGGGGATTGACCCAATTTCTAAACGTTGCATCATATCTATTTTGAACGCCGAAAATTTATACGTCAAATGAAAATCATTATATAGCTGGAATTAGGCGAATGAATAGAATGAATTTTGAGTTTAAACCTAAAAAAAAATTATTTCAGACCTCTATAACTTTTTTGTCTTTCCTATTGGGCAGGCACAAACTTTTTGTAACACATTTTTTTCTTTATTTTTTAATGCAACTTTTAGTTAATTGAAAATAATTTATAAATTTAGAAAAAAAATTTTCAATATTGATTGACAATTGTTTTTCCAAATAAATACGTGCTGGTGTTTTAAATATCATATATAACCATTCAAATAAAGCCAACTTGAAGTGGCGTCATAAGTTTTCAGGTTGAACTGTTTCCGGTGTTGCCGATGGTCCTATTTTATAAATAGTTTCCAAAATATTATTGAACTTTTGTGCGATCAAGTAACGATAAATATAAAAAATTCTGACCAGTACTTAAAAATAGTAGTAGAGTTCATTGTGAAAACCTACTAAAAAAATTGAGTATTTTAAATGGTTGGATAGAAGAAAAAATGAGGAATTCAAAAATGAAATAAAAAGTGCAGTTCCGTATTAAAATAAATACTTGAAGGTGGCCCTTCAAATACAAAACGTTATTTGAAAAAAATATTTTAAGCGGTAATTGACCTTCCATAAAAGAACCTTATAAAGTTTTTTTATCTTTAAAAATTTAAGGCGTTAATTAAATAAAACGATAATCGTCAATTTCGGTTTGAACCAAATATCTTGGAAACCGATCCTGATATTTTAATTTCAATACACATATTTTTTCCAATAAACCAACTTTGTATCTATAACAGTTTATGAACTGCCAATGGTATGATAGTATATAGCATCGTAAGGCTCAAGGAGTATGGCCTAAATATTTCTACATTTAAGTAAATATTGAAATATAATAGCTCGGTTTCAAGAATAAAGAGCCCAAATATCATCGTTGCCAACATATTACTTTCTCGTAAAGGTATTGTCAAAACAGTAATTTTATCTGCTAAGCATTTAGAGTGAAAGACACAAATATAGGAATGAGATGTAGCCAAATTTTTACGTAACCAACATAATACTACCCATCTGCCTTACTAATACCATAATTTCTCGCTGTTTAAAGCATTTTTTTTAGCATGTTATTCAATTCATCATTATTTTCCATAACTTCTTTAACGGCAGCATCAGCTTCTCAATGACGTTCGATAAAATGTCATTTAAATATTTAGCAGCATTATGCAGAACAACAGCACTTATGATCAATGAGAAAATTTTGGTAATTTTTAATAACCTAAGCTTCGTACATTTTATTAATGGTGTTAAGCAGACATACAGGCCTATAGGTCGCCGCGTCGTCTTGGCTTTTTTTGCCCTTCGGGACAAGAAGTAGTTTGGATATCCTCCATTCTTGAGGGAACTCCCGTCTCTGTAGCTGTACGTTGGCAATCTCTAGCAAGAGATTTGGTGCTACTTTTCCCGTCTCTCTGATCGCCTCCGCCGGGATGCCATCTATCCCAGGGGCTTTGTTCGTCTTCATCCCGCTGAGCGCGGTTTCAATCTCTTTCAGACTAAAGAGAGGTGTAAGAGCTCTTGCCAATTCCTTTTTTCGTTCAGCTGTGAGATCCACTGGAGTGGGGTTACACAGCTTCCCAATTACGGCGATGTACCCCTTCCACCATATGTCCCTCTCTAGTTCTTCTAGCACTTCTTTCCATTTTTTATTTTTAGAGTCCTTTATTTGTTTCTGTAGCTTCCTTTTTTCTGCCTTGTACTCTGTATAGTTAGTATAATCTTGCTGTCTGTCTCTCATCATTTTTCTTCTTGCCGCAGTACAGCTCCTCCTGGCTTCCCGAATCTCTCCATTCCACCAGTAGGGCATTCTTGTTGCAAAATAGTGAATCGGCGTTTTAGTTGTCCGGAACAGCGTTCTATCATCCTGCGCTCTGTAAATTATTATATGCTATTTCTTGAGGTGTTTCTATATGGTGTTAGCAGCCATGGTATTATCCCGTAGCCTTTATCACCTAAAAGAAGTTCGTAGTTCTGCTGAAGTCTATTCATCTTACCAAAAATATTTGGCTTCTGAAAATACGACTGTCGTGCACAGAGCCAGGCCATTGAGCATCTAAGGATGCAAAAATCTGTTTTGCATTACATTACATATTGCTTGTACATTTATACTATACTAGCCTTTTTATTAATAAACTCGTCACCATGTAGTGATAGTTTTATTAATGAGTTAAATCAAGACACATGGAAATCTATACAACCCTGTCCATTCATTGATTGATTGGCCCATCAAGTTTTCGGTAGGAAATTTAATCCAAATAACTGCCATTTAAATGATTTTTGGTAAAACGTAAGATACAGTTTTACATATTGTTGTTCTATTAACTCCTTCTTTTCCAATCCGTATTTGAAATCCGGGATCACTTAAAAATCGCAAAAATTCTTATTTGTATTTGTTGTTTTGGACCCCATCTAGTATCTACCTTTGGCTCCAAAAAATGGTTAGTAAGGCTTCACACGAGACGAGATAAGGCTAGTAACTCTTTGGTAGCTTATACAGAAGATATGTTATTCTATTTATTCTATTTAAAGTAAGTTTTTGAAACTGTGCATTCCGATTAATTATCACTGATGATTCCTATAAGGGCGAAACATGTATGGTAATGGTCGGAGTGTATAGTTTTAAAAACTGATTTTTTCTGGTTTTGATTTAGTTGCGTGGTGTCCGCTTCCGCCTATAAGGTATTTTGATGCCCGATGTGTTTCCATCTACCGGCAACTAAGTTGTACTTGGTTTGTCGCTTTTAAAGAGGATATTTTAACTAGCGAGTAATTTTAATTTTGTCCTACGAATAGGCACATATCGTTAACTTCCAATAAAATTAAAATGATTAGCATTCAAAATAAATTTTAATTTCTCCATGCCCGATCCAAGTGCCAAGTACAGAACAATCTACAAAAAATTATTACTCTTAAGAAACCGTTGTACGAACTATAACTTACCTATGTTCCGGGGACCCATAACTTGCAACCAACTATTATAGAATGTCGGCCAGATCTGACATAAAAACCTTCGGCGCAAGTATTCCTATTTTTTGTTTAACAGAAGAAAAAAAGAGAAAGTACTTCTTGATCACTCCTATTTGATATCAAAAAAACATGGAAATCCTTACCTCAAACTGTCAAGGACTGAAATTGTGTTTAGTTCAAAACCATATCCATTCATGCCATGTATTCCATCTATACACACACAATCTGAACCATATTTTGACATTATTTCTGCTTGTGCATCAGTATTAATAATTAATACAAATTCATTAGATGTTAAAAAGGGTACATGTCATTATTTGTTTCTTGGTCTTTATAAAGTAATATGTTACCAGTAGTATCCATTTCCCTTAAATACTCCTCAACACTTACTGCATCATCTTTGTATCGAACTGTAGGCATTTTCTATGTTTTAAAGGTCCTTTTTACTAAGAAGGTGTATTCTTTCTAATTTTTGATTATGTATAGAATCAACTTCATCCAAAATTACAGAAAATGGAATCTTAGCTTCAATTTTTCCGGCAATAGATTTGCGCTCCAATGCGGTTAAATATAACCGGCCAATGTCACATTGATGTCCAACATGTGTCTTTAAAAATTCTACTGAGATGTTGCCATTTAAATAAAGTTTAATAGCAAGGCTTGCTGGATAATATCCATTAATTTTATTGCTTCCTGAATTAAGTAAAATAGAATTCTGAGGTGGAAGTCTGTAAGGGTATTGAATTTAATCGTTAACGAGTTATTCATTTGTTAGTTTCCGTCAGTGACGTATATTCCATAATCTGTAACACACACTGATATAAAGGTAGCGCGTTTGACACAAAATTAATTAAAAGATGGGAGAGGACTATCACCCGTTTTTGGTCAGCGGAAGAACGGACATGGTACTTTGTATTATTAAAAAACACACATATCAAGATGTAATAATAATAGGTATGTTGTTTATATTAAACTCAAGATCATATTTATTTATCTCCAAAGTGGCTTAGTGGTCTAAGGTAAGGAATTTGGAAGCGATAGGTCCAAGGTTCGTTCCCCGATACAAACATACTTTTTTTATATTTTCTAAAATTCGTTTTTTCATTTTTGCAATTGTTTGATACTTTTTAATAGAAAAATTTGCCTTTTTTCCCGGAATATTGATATTAAGCTAATCTGTGTCAAAAACAGAAGATTATCCATACTCAAATTTGGAAAAAATTATTCAAAAAATTATAAAAAAACTCGTAGTCGTACCACAATCATAATTAAGAATCTTAAACATGTTTCGGCCATTCAATGGCCATCATCAGGCCCATAATACAAAAAGTTACATTAAAGAAACGCAAAAAAAACATAGTTTACTAGTTACTTATAGAAATTGTTTAAATAAGTATAATATAGATTAAGATTCTTAATTATATGATTGCGGTACAACTACGGGTTTTTTATTATTGTGTCAGTTGGTTGGGATGAAAAGTAATTTTTGAAGTGGTAATTTATAAAGAAATTCTAAAAAACGGAATTTAAAAAAAAATTGAGAAAAAAGGAATTCATTGAGGTAGTTACTAAAAAAAGAACAAAAAGAAAACACGTAAAAAATATGTCTGGAAAAAAAGCAAATAAGTAAAATGCTTAAAAAAGGAATAAATGTGTTAGATTGCTGTCTTTAAACAAGTCTAGAGAGTAGTTGTAGATGCTGTCTTCAGATACGTATTGTTACTAAAAACAGATGTATTAAATCTGTTTGATTGCCATCTTTAGACAAATGTAGAATACATATGTAGATCCTGTCTTGATCGCTGATAGGATAGATTTAATTAAATTAACGCCATTGTTTATCCAATCTTGCCTGTGTATAGTATGTATTTTCATGTTAAACAAACGTAAAGAATACCTCGGACAGTTTTTAAGCTTCTCTGTAGTCTCTCTTAGCTATTTCACATTTTATATTATATACAATGTGTCCATCCAAGTTCGCAACCTATGGAAAACTTTTTTATTATTAGTTTTAAGAAAAAAAAATTATTTTTCGTAAAAAGTTCTGCAAGTCGTATACGGGGTGCGCCAAAAATTATAAATTTTACTAAAATGTAAAAGTACGATTACTTAAAAAAATACAGAAAAATGATAATTGTTAAACTTCTTTAAAAACAATATTTACCTCCAAATATAAAATCATAGCCTCCCATCTCCAAACCATATTTTTTCTAATGGTTTTCTTGTAGCAAAATTCGAAGTGAACTGAGATATAAAATTAGTTTCCACAAAATATTTTAATCTCATTTATTGGTCTTAAGTTAAAATAATAAATTTGATCTAGTTTAATATGCTCATTTTTTAAAAATACTTTAAAAAGATAAACAACTATGTGTTTTCTTTATGCAAAATTAGTATTTTACTCTGTAATGGCATATTAAACCAGGTAAAATCATTATTTCAAATAATAGCCAATAAATAGGTTCAATAATGTGTGGACTAATTTTATATGGATCAATTCACTTCAAACGTTGCTACAAGAAAAAAATTAGAAAAAATCTTGTTTTCAGATAGAAGGAAGTGATTTGAGATTTCTAGGTAAATATTGTATTTAAACAAGTTTTCTAAATAACATTTTTTTATATTTTTTAAAATAAGCGTGCTGTACTCTTGAGCCAAATTTATATCATTTAACTCATCTCGTATACGGGTCAAAAAAGTTATTATGTTGCGGGTCACTTTGGCGCCTTAGTCCAGGTTTCGGATTGCCTCGGGCGCCACCTTCCGTTTAGAGTGTGAAGGCCACTGCACGGGCAGCGTCAGTGGAGAAAGAAATACTCCAGGGGTCGTTATGGTATCGACCAAAATCACTGGCGGCCAGAAGGGCGGACTTTACTTGCCCTACTGGGTTAAGTACCTGGGTATTAGCTGCTGGGATGTTAAATCTCAAAACAAATATTAATAAATAAAACTTTTATTTATTACCCAAAATCCGGCGGAGAAAAGGTGTGTAACGGACGATTGGCTTGGCGGCGTGGTGTAGTCGGACTGACGGTTCTGGACTTCGGTACAAACTTGAACTTGGCTTCAGCTTGACCTATCTCTAAAGGTCGACGGACTGCACTGCTGTTCCAATTGGGACGGCCACAGCAAGTCTGGCTTCTCGCTGCCTCTGCAGCTGCCGACAACGGTATGAATTGCCCTACTCGATACGAACTTAAGCGTCTAAGAAGCAGAGACGAGAGTGTCTCCATCTGCCTGGCGACGGTTGAACTGGCACGACTGGCCTTTTATTCACAATTTTAAGTTAATTTTAATCCAGTGCCGTGCGCGATTTAATTTATATATTTTAAATAATACGGAAAAAAGTAACTTTGTTACACACCCTTCCTACTTCGGAAAAAAAAATTATTACATACATTTTTTTTTACACCTTAACTAAAAGAACTCTATGAAAAATAAACAGATCCTATGAGGTGCCTACCCCTGTAGTGGTCTAACCCTATATTCGGGGTAGGTACTCCTGTTACAAAATAACTAAAAATAAAAAACTTCTTTGGCGTCTTCGGCTGAGTCTTCGGTCGAAGGGGTGTGAGCAGGTCCTATACTGGCAGCTGGTGCTGTTTTCTTCTATACTTCCACCCTCTGTATCTGGAGCTGGGAGGTTGAAGCGGTATCTCTTGCTGGCGATTATCCTGGGTGCAGATTAAGACTGATCCTATTTCAGTGGTACTGATGGCGAAGCATGGTACGGGCCAGGCATCCACCGCGACGGAGTGGTTGTCCAAAAAAATATCTTCAGAAGTTTGTTCTATACGGTAATCCTCTTGCTGGATCTCTGTAATGGTTCCGGTCTCTGTGTTTATCAATCGGGCACCACTTTTGTCAGCGGGAACATTAGCTTCTCCTGGGTACTTCCATTGTTCGGCTATCTGATCTTCTACATAGGAAGTCGTAGCATCACTTTCGATAACGGAATCACTGTTGGCACTTGGCATGTCGGCGGGTAACTGGGGGTGACTGTCTTCATACGGTATGATGGGTGCGGCATCATAATGGCGTTGCTGCACAGGTCTCATTCCTTGGCAGCGCTCTAGCCGTTGTTCCGACCGCGGACAAGGGCAGTCACGGGACATGATTCCTTCTCTTTTACATCTTGAGCAAAAGATCCGGGGCGCCTCTCTACATTGGCTTCTCACATGTCGCGTTTGGCGACAACGCCAACACTCTTCGTTCCTTTCGGTGGATCCTCTAGTGATTGGGGTTGCTGGCATCTGCTGGTTTGTCTCAGTACGGTCTACGTTATTTCCTGGCTTGACGGAGGCGGTAGGAAATGTTCGTGGTAGGGGGGTAGGAGTATTTCTAAACGGGGAAGGCTCTGGACTAGAATTGGTCATATACGGAATAGACGGAGTAGGTGGAAAGGATATGTATGGAGGTAGCGTAATGATTCGGTGTGGGGTAGGTAAAACGGACGTCTGGGCTAGTTCGATCTCTGATCGGAGTAATTCATATTCTCGAACAGCTTTGGTAAATTCCTTCAAGTCACTGAAATCTGTTCTGCGGATATGAAGTCGAAATTCAGGATGCAGATTTCGGTACAGAGAATTCAGTTCTTGATCTGGCGGTATACCTCCACGTCGGCGAATAAGCGTCTGCAGGTCGGTGATATAGGAGGTGGCGGTTTCATCCAGCTGCTGTGTCCTCGTACTGATGGCAACTTCTAGGTCAATTCGGTAATTTACCGGAAAGAAGAAATTTTGGAAGGCGGTGCAAAACTCTTCCCAGGTGGACCAATATCGTCGGTTATTCCTAAACCACATGGCAGGCATCCCTTGTAGTAGGTCGGGCATGACTTGCAGGAGTCTGTCGGCGGTAATTCCATAATATTCTCGTATTTCCTATAGTCTTTCTAGAAATGCGGCGGGATCGTCAGTACCCTCGAAAGTGACTCGCCAGTCCTCTACCATCAATGGCAGCATTACGGTGCTTCGGACGTCTTACTCGGTCGAGTCTCTAATGCTAACTCTCTCTCAACGCACAAAAATGTGTCTAACAGCGTTTATCAGGTAAATATTTGTGCTTTTGCGCACTCTGTAGTCTATCTGGTTCGGTATTACTCGGAATTCCTCGCTTTTTCTCGTTTTAAATCAAAATTACGGCTTAGACCCTTGTATCTTGAGATCGGCTTCTCAGATTTGAAAACGGATATTGCCAATCGATTCTACGACCTCGTAAACCTATTAAACGATGGGTCACTCGGTTTCCTTTTTCAGTTTGTCAAAATGACAGGTCGGATGTTTTCAACGGATTTTCTGTATTTTGGCCTCTGGACGTGTGTGGAAGCGATGCGGGCTCTCTTTGAGCAAATCTGGACAATCTGTCAAAATGACAGGTCAGCGGTTCTTGACGGATCTCTGTATATTTTGGTCCTCTGAAACGTTCTACGGTGGTTTTGGCTCTCTACAATGGCCGGTTCAATCTTTGGCCTCGGAATCAGCTTTTTCAACAATTTCGGTAATCAGCGGTCTTGGTACACCATAAAAACGGTCCCTGCTCGGGCGCCAAATTTGCGACGACACTTCGGTCGTTGCGGGTCACTTTGGCGCCTTAGTCCAGGTTTCGGATTGCCTCGGGCGCCACCTTCCGTTTAGAGTGTGAAGGCCACTGCACGGGCAGCGTCAGTGGAGAAAGAAATACTCCAGGGGTCGTTATGGTATCGACCAAAATCACTGGCGGCCAGAAGGGCGGACTTTACTTGCCCTACTGGGTTAAGTACCTGGGTATTAGCTGCTGGGATGTTAAATCTCAAAACAAATATTAATAAATAAAACTTTTATTTATTACCCAAAATCCGGCGGAGAAAAGGTGTGTAACGGACGATTGGCTTGGCGGCGTGGTGTAGTCGGACTGACGGTTCTGGACTCCGGTACAAACTTGAACTTGGCTTCAGCTTGACCTATCTCTAAAGGTCGACGGACTGCACTGCTGTTCCAATTGGGACGGCCACAGCAAGTCTGGCTTCTCGCTGCCTCTGCAGCTGCCGACAACGGTATGAATTGCCCTACTCGATACGAACTTAAGCGTCTAAGAAGCAGAGACGAGAGTGTCTCCATCTGCCTGGCGACGGTTGAACTGGTACGACTGGCCTTTTATTCACAATTTTAAGTTAATTTTAATCCAGTGCCGTGCGCGATTTAATTTATATATTTTAAATAATACGGAAAAAAGTAACTTTGTTACAACCTTGTATATTAAACTGGAACTACTATTTGTTATTTGAATTTCCAAAGTAGGTATATATTTATGAAAAACCTTTAAGTCGTACATTTAAATTTGCCCTAATCAATTATATTGAATTGAATTATACATACTTTATTTTATAAAAAATTATTTTTAAAATTAATAATTCTTTCTAATTATAATCTTACGTATATTCAACTCAATTATTAAAATAATTTATAAAACACTTATCCACCGATACGCATTTTTGACATTTGGATTTAAAGGTTAAAATTCGTAAGCTGACATAAAAATGATCGGTTGAGTTGGAGCTACCGAATAAATTCGTCAGCAAAAATGCGTCACTACCGAGTTTCATAACTTACTTTGTTTTCATTCAAAATGAAAATTACTGACGTATGTTAGGCAGAGTTTACAGACTGTCAATATCTGAAAATTGAGGAAATGTTAATTTCACGTGAGACTCGTAAATAGTTTAGTTTTGGGCTTAAATAATAAGAGTTAGTTGCCCAAAACAATTAACATTGTAATAAATTAAAATATTATGAGTATTATGTTTAAATTAGAAAAACGCCAAACGCGCTACATTTATCTGTATGAGTTAGACTACGAATTATTCGTCACTGACGGAAAACTAATAAATGAATAAATCGTTAACGAACAAATTCAATACCCTTACAGACTTCCACCTCTGTTTTCCAATAAGTATACAATTAAGTAAGTAAATAAAAAATAAAAATAAATAAATTACCTATTGTTTTTAGGTGTTTCATTCCCTGGATTTGTAAAATAACAATATTTCATGACCTTACAAGATTTGTATCTCTTTCTACAAGACTCTTCCATTTTTTAAATGATTCTTTATCGGAAAATTCATATGTCTCTAACTCAAGATGTATGTTATGATCTTGTTTAAAATATCCTTTTAAATTTTTGGTCAGCCTTGCCTGGAATGTGCATAGCGGGAATTTTATTAGCTTTATGCTTGGGCCTGAATTATTATCTTGAAATATTGCATTTGCCGCCGCGTTAATGCTACCATGGCTTTTAAGATGAAACCAAAAATTGCTTTCTCCATTATAATTTCTGCTGCAGACTTTGCACTTAAACTTTTTTTCTACATATTTACATTTATATGGCAGCAACTCTTCAAGTTTTGTCTCATGAAATGTCTTTATATGTCTACGTAAATTTGATTTCGTTGTGAAAGATTTCTTGCACTCCTTACATTTGGAATTCATATTGCACCAGAAAAATGGTAGTTTCTCTATGTGTTGCACTACAATATAAACTTCTCTATACACTATAAATTATCCTTATCAAAAACCGCCAAATTTTTCTACTTAACCACAGTTTATATTCAGTTTTCTGTTTTCTCCCAGTTCACTGTTCTGGCCTCTTGCCTCACAGGAACATTTGCGCCAACTATTTAAATCTAAACCTTCGTGCCAACGCATCCACGTCCACCCATTTTTAATTGGTTGTGCTCTTCTGCAATATTATAACCGCTAGACGCTAGTATTCGCTGGGTGCAGAGTGCATGGTGGGGACAACTGAAATGATGCCAGAGCTCGTAGCGGTCAAAATTTGGTGAAATCGTGCTCTTGTCATAAATAAATACGTCAAAATTAAATATAAAAATGGTTCATAAAAGTTGTTGTGTTGTTAATTGCACAAATAGAGAGATAAATGGCAAGTGCAAATTTTACACATTTTCAAGAGCTAGTTGGAAATTAGAGAAAAGAAAGAAATGGATAAATTCAGTTAGGAGAAAAAGTAGTACTGTATAACCTACCTCTGTAGCATTTTTATTTAGACGAATGTGTATTTTACTCAACAATTATTCGATGTGATTAAATAACTTTTACCATTATGTCTCAATTTTTTCACATATCTAACGTGACCGGACGCGACAAGTTGCTTCCCTTTGTCCATCGTTTAGGGTTGAAATGATATTTGATGAGTAATTGACTCAAATCCGGTTTGACTAAATAGACTCAAATCCGGTTTGATTGAATAATTACATTCATCATCGCCTAAAAATTATTAAAAAAAAAAGTATAATAAATTATTGTGACTGAAAATCTAGCAGATATTCAAAAATGTTTATTATTCGAGCTGTCATGTATTATTTGTTTGGATGTCACTGATTAACCTAATCTAAGAATAATAGTTTTGATATTTATTTATATGTTTTATACTTACTTTGTTCATCACAACACGTTTTACTGAATTTTTTCTTTCAAAAATATAATCACATTTTTCATTTATATGCTTATAAATTCTAATGAGATTTTTTTTATAATGAATTTTTATTTTTTATACACAATTTACATACGTCTCACAATTGTCGAGCATAATCTTATGCAACCATCAGATGGCGTTTTCGTCGCGCTCCCTGCCAATATTTCATCCTATTTAGCGGCTTTCGGATTGGTACCCATCAACCTACGATAGATGTCGTGAGTATCTATCATTTTCATAACTACAAACTGCTTCTTAAGCACCACTTTGAGATTTATTAAAAAAATCTCATACATGTGATTTAACTGCGCCATGTTTTATTATTGGAAAAAAAACGTAGAAGAAATAATTGTTGCCTAGTTGCCGAAAACTTTCCGTTCTTACGCCATCAAGTAGAACTCAAAGAGTTAAGATAGGGACACGTAAGCCGTTTTATCCGATTTTATGTCGTTTGGCCGGAGCAATCACTTAAATTTGAAAAAATGCAATTTTCATTTGTCTATAACTTCAAAACAATTTACTTTAGAACATAAGTGTAATAGGTTTTTGAAATCAGCTTCACGGGATGAGTCTAAAAATATAAAAAATATAGGGTGTTCCATTTAAAAAAAATGACAGTGACTTCATTACTCGAAAGTAATTCACCCTTTATATTAGATTATTATTTTAAAATACGGTAAATTAAAATCAAAAATCGACGTGTTTTAGGATTATTTCTTAAATTGGCCTGTTTAGCTAAAAATGAATTTGTTCCATACTTTACGGACACACTGTATAAACATTAATTTTCATTTTAATAGTTTTATCACTTCATTTTATTCGTCTAAGTACTCGAGTAACAGATGGTTACCAGATTTTAGATTTCGTACACGTATCGTAACCTATGCAGACCTTTTTTTTATTATAAAAAAATTAAATGTTTATACTCCTTGTTAGTTTATTTTTCTCAGAAATTCAGAAAAAAATTCTGAAACAATATGAACGAGACCAGAAACGAGACTCTCCGCATGTGGTCTTGGTATCGCCTAAATAAATTTTAAAAACGTCTCGTCTTGCTATTGTCTGGGTTTAACGAGACGAGACAAGTCGAGACGAGACGAGAAAAGTATCATTCTCGTGTGAAGCTCTAATGGTTAGTTATCCACTCGACATTTTCTTCACTCTATACAGATTGTGGTATCTTCGGCACGACTTTGTTTTCTTTCGGGATAAAATTTCACAGACCTTATATTCATAAATGCAGCCATTTCTGCCAATTTTTGAAACACCACTAAAATTTTTAAACCAGGGTTGACCATGCTTACAAAAATGTAAGTTTTCCTTCATATAATTAGGAATTGCTTACTTTTATTCACACAATTTAAAGAAAATGTTAAAAACTCTCGCTTTTAGTAATTATATTTTTACTTAAAGCTAATACTCATTTTTATTCACTGCAAAGTTAAATATTTGCTTAGAAAACGTAAGATAAAGCTTTTACCAAATTTTTATTCACACTACCCAATGAAGGATTCTAGCATCATGTATGTAATGCAGAACCGTTCGAGCATCCCTAGAATTCTGTTAAAATTCATCCAAAAATCATATAGAAATTTTTTATAACTCATTTTTTTCATGGAAAAAGATTTCTCACTCCCTATCAATTTTAACATCTGTATTTTATTTTCATTACCTTTGAGTTATTTAAGGCAACTTTTCCTGGAGAGGTATCCTTGGATGAAAAGTTTATATCGGAAAGAGTGAGATGTAGCACAGGAGTGGGTATAATGGACAGGCACAGAGGATATTACCATATCTCTCAATTTCAGATTCTGAAGTTGGCGCACAGAAAAATGATGAAAAATCGTTTCAAAGTTTTATAACTTGCGGACAACTGCCAGAATAATAAATGTTCGGGTTTTCAGAGTGTGCTTCTTTAAATTCATTCTAGCTTATTATGCCAAGTGCGGTTTATTAATTTTTTCCTACGATCACTACCCAAAGTAGGCTTTTGCACACTCAAATCTAACCGCAAAGTTGACGTTTTCCGTGATCTGTAATAATTTGACATTATTGTCGCTCTAGCGCGTACTTTTCCGCTCGCCTGTTTTCATTTACAATAAACTAAAGAAAGTTAGTAAACAACAGGTATCTTAAAACAAAATGTAGGGCAGTCTGAATATTTTAGTTGAAATATTAATATTTGAAGATATTTCGAACGAAATTAAACTTTATTTTATAAAATTTATCTAGTAAAAATATAACAGTCAGAAGGTACACCTAGATACACCTAGGTACACCTATATGAAATAGTGATTGCATATTTAAGTATCTACTTACTGTTTTGTGCAAATAGTAGACTATGAAATTAATGAAACGTCATTATTTCATTTTTAGGTTATAAAGTGTATTTTCATGTATTTTTTTAATTATTTGTCTAAAAATAATGTGATCGTAGAAAAAATCTTGTGTGCAATTCGAGCAGAAAGTGCTTTGCCGCTTTCGGCAGATTGCCCGCGCTCCGCTACGCGTCGCGCGGGCAACTCTCTGCCTCAAGCAGCAAAGTATCATTTTCCGCTCTTAATACACAAATAGCTATTAATGATCTACGTCGATATTTTGTAACTTCGTAATTTCAGTGAATAGGTATAATTAATTATTCAGAAAGTTTTGCAAATAATGGATTATGCGCTGTTTATTGGGGATACAGAAGTTTGTTGGCCCGGTTTATGATTTTTTAGATTATTTGACTGATTAGTTGATGAACCAGTAAATGTTGTATGTCATATTAAATAAATGAATCTCAACTTAAAGTGCAGATTCAAGTTTCAATAAAACTACTCAAATATTTTCCTAGCAAATTTGAATTTCAGATTTGCTTAAATTTAATTAAATAATTTTAATTATATATCGCTTTATTGTTATCTCTTATATATTACATCGTTGTCTTGTTTTGGACTAAATATTTAGATAACTTGTTCCGCACCTACTTTTCGTTGAAATTTACGAAAGTTAAGAGGCCCACACACCACGTGACTTTTGTGTTTACCGGTTAAAGAATTACTCAAGGAAAATGTTGGTTAGGTTGCCAAAATATAAAAAATCCCAGTTTGCGAAAATTCCTGCTAAAATTAGGTAATTTGTAAATGATACCCTATAAATAATTTTCGTGATTTTTTAATTTTTGTTTTTTAGATTTTTTCAGACTATTATAATTTCTTCAGATTTTTAATTTTTTCAGGTTTTTCAAACTTATCTGTTTTTGCTATGATTTTTTCTTTTGATTTTCTAGCTTATACTATTTTTTTACTTTTTTATTTTTTTTTTATTTATTTCTGATTTTCTGTTTTCTGCGTTTTTCTAATTTTTCTTTATTTTCTCCTGATTTTATAATTTCTTTTGATGTTTTTGTGTTGTTTTTCTGATTTTTTCGTAATATTGTAATTTTTTCAGATTTGTCCTGATTTTGTTTATTTTTTGCTTTTCCTAATTTTTTTTAAAATTCATATCTGATTTTGTAAATTTTCTAATTTTTTCTTTCGTTTTTCCGATTTTTCATGTATTTTTTTGATTTTTTTGTTTGATTTTCTACGTTATGTTCTTTACTTTTTACTTGTTTTTTTATTTAATTTTTTCTGATTTTCTAAATTTTTCTATTTTTTCTGTTTATGAGATATTTTCAAATTTTTCTTTTGATTTTTCGAGTTTTCCTGTTTTTTCTCTTATTGTTTTTTATTTTCTACATGTTGTTTTTTTATTGTTTCATTTTTTTCTGATTTTATAATTTTTCTAATTTTTGCTGATTTTTCTTCTGATTTTTTTTTTGATTTAATACTTGACTTTGTTTTTTAATTTTTTATTTTTTTGTTTTCCTTATTTTTTTTTAATTTTTCTGATTTTATAATTTTTTTCTGGTGCTTTTCTGAAGTTTATCTGATGTATTTCGGTTTTTTTAGTATTTTTTCAGATTTTTAAAATTTTTTCTGCTTTTTCCTGTTTTTTTCACTAAATTTTGTTTCATTTTTTCCATAACGTTGTTTCTTTTGTATGTTTTCTTGTTTTTTTTTTTGATTTTTTCGTATCATTATAATTTTTTCATATTTTTCCGTTTTTTATTTTTCCTAATTTTTTTAAAATTCAAATCTGATTTTTTTAATTTTCCAATTTTTTCTTTCGGTTTTCTGATTTTTCCTGTTTTTTTGATTTTTTATGTTGGTTTTTACTTTTTAATTATTTTTTTTCTAAATTTTTCAATTTTTTCTCTTTTTCAGATTTTTTCAAATTTTCCCGGACTATCACAATTTCTTTTGATTTTTCGTTTTTCCTGTTTTTTTTTTATTTTCTACCTGTTGTTTTTTTAATGTTTCGTTTTTTTCTGATTTTATAATTCAAATTTTTGCTGATGTTTTTCTAATTTTTTCCGTTTTCTTCTGATTTTTTTTTTGGATTTCATACTTAACTTTGTTTTTTTAATTTTCTTTTATTTTTGGTTTTTTTCTTGTTTTTTTATTTTTTTCTGATTGTATAATTTTTATAATTTTTTCAGATGTTTTTTTTGATATTTATCTGATGTGTTCCTGTTTTTTTTTTGTATTTTTTCAGATTTTTAAATTTTTTTCTGTTTTTTCCTGTTTTTCTCCAATTTTTTTGTTGATTTTCTACCTGACTTTGTTTCCTTTATATTTTTCCTTGTTTGTTTTCTGATTTTTTCGTATTATTAAAATTTTTTTAGATTTTTCCTGTTTTTGCTAATTTTTCTTCTAATTTTCTATTTTTATTCTTCCTGATTTTTTTAAAATATGTCTGATTTTCTAATAATTTATTACTTTTTTCTGATTATTTCTGTTTCTTCAGATTTTTTTTTTTGATTTTCTACGTCATGTTTTTTACTTTTTGTTTTTTTTTATTTGTTCTGATTTTCTGTTTTTTCTTCTCTTTTTCTGATATCTCTGATTTTTTAGTATCATAATTTTTCCTGTTTTCTACGATTTTTTTTGATTTTCTCGATGATGTTTTTTTATTTTTCAGATTTTTTTAAATTTATTTCTGATTTTATAGTTTTTCTAATTATTCCCGTTTTTTATTTGATCATTTTTAAGTTTTCTTCCTGATGTTTTTTTATTTTTCGTGTTTTTTAAAATTTTTGATTTTAATAATAAGATTTATAATTTTTTTCCTTATGTTTTCCTGATTTTTTTTTACATTATTTCAGAATATTATAATTTTTGTTGATTTTTTTGATTTTCTTGTTTTTGCCCTGATTTTTTTATTTTTCAGTTGATTTTTATTTTTGCTATTTTAAACCGGTATATATTTTATTTTCGATTTATTTCTAAGATAAAAAGTCACCATCTAAAAAATTGTACCAGATAATTAAGTCAAGTAAGATAAAAGTTGGTGGAAAAAGACATATAAGTCTAAAATGGTATAAAGAACCAGCGAAACCAACGAAATGATTAAAAATAAAATTTATACATAAATAAACCCTAAATAAGTAATATATTTGTCTATTAAGTAATAAGAAAACAACACCCAGTACATAATCTAGGCTAGGTTGAAATTAAAAAACCACGCGTTTGAAAAAAAATACAATATCCAATTATACAATTTATTGTAATAAAAATTAAATAAAGCATGTACCAAAAAATTGCAATTGCTACAGAGCCATCTAAAAGAAAGAAAAAAATAACCTGCCGAAAAGTTACAAGCTACATAACGATATGGTCCATCTCTTTTTTTTACTTCTTTGTTTTACTCATCAGGTTTAAAGACTATTCTTTAATCAGATAACGACTATACGTGGAATGAAAATAAAAAGAAATTCTTTTATGAAATACACTAAAGTTTAAAAAAAAAGCCAAATTAAATATCTTAAAAAAAGCACTTAAAAATGTTTGTGTTAATTACGAAAATATAACACTTTAACAAAGTTTCGAAGTAATTATTGAACTTTCTGGATAATATTAATTTTTCGAATTATGCTTTGATGGGAATTTCTTCGCTCATCGTATATGATAAACTTCAGAAAATTATTTTAATTAAATAATTTAATAAAAATTAGTAAATGATACTCAATTACTTTAAAATAATTATGGTATGTATGAGGAAAGCTTTTTAATCTTTAAAGGATATGTTCCGTTGGTGGAAATTATTAGGAGTTTTCATTTTTAAAAGTAAAAATGAGAAGACTGCCAGCACTGAGGAGACTTTAGAGTTGTTACTAAATTTACACTTCCCAGGTTGCATATTTAATTAAAGTCAAGAGGATTGGACTGAGGTGGCCCTTATAGCAAAGGCCATGAAGCAGAACTGGAGTGAAGAAAACAAAGTTATAAATAGAACAAACTTGCATGGGCTCTGAGATGTTTTCAGTCATTCAAGACAGCTGGACCGGATGGAATATTCCCAGCTCTGCTTCTCCTTACCAGCCTGGCCTTGGGGTATGTAGAGTTTGTTTAACCATCCTTTGCCGTTGCGTCATACATTATCCATCTCGATCTCTCCATCATGAAATGGATGAGACGGATTTAAGACGTCATTGACGTATTTCTTAACTAATTCAGATTATTTATTACTTTTGACAGTTAAGTTGTCATATTTTGATTTGTATTGAGTATTTTTGATTATTTTCGCCTTTTACAATTAATTGTTCATTGTCAAAATGCGTTCCCTGTATAATGAGAAAGAGCAAACTTTAAGTTGATTAATTACTTTTCAAGAGAAAGATATGCTGGAAAACCCCTTTTACCGTTAAATGCAGTCTACAACGTAAATATCTAGCTGTATTATGCAAAATGTAAGCATTTATTGATTTGATTTTATTAAATTTTATAGCATGTTGCTGATGCTCTAGACATATCTATTAGAACCATTCAAAAAACAGTTACTAGTGGAATAGAAACAGATAAAGACTACAAAATCAAAGTTCATGCTGGAGATGTTTCATGGAAGCACTATTTCAGGCACACAAATCAATTAATCAATAATGACTATAGTAGATCACCTAAGCAACTACTACCGCCACTATAGGGAATTCAATGTGTTAGAGAGAGAAGTATAGGAAATTCAGCGTACCAGAAAGAGACGCAGATAAAAATGGCGGCATGTGGCATACTTTAAATATTAGGATAGAAAATGGCTGCGGACTAAAAATATAGTACTCTTCATAACTCTAAGATGTAGTACTGCCGCTAACAAACAGATGGCGCTACTGCCATCTTTTTGTAGCAATTTTCAAGCCACAATATAATATATCTTCGTAATTAATGGACCGATTTGGGTGGGTCAAACGGCATTATATTTGGAATATAACGTAAAATAATTACATGTCAAAAAATCCTGCGGAGAAGAAACGTCGAAAGGGCTTTAGCTTATATCTCCGTTACTATTGGTCCGATTTAAACGCGGGAAACGGCAGTGTATTTTAAATGTGACGTATAGGGTATACGTAATGAAAAAACATGCGCAGTACAAAAGCCAAAAGGACCTTGGCTTATATCTCCCTTACTATTGGTCCGATTTAAACGCGGGAAACGGCAGTGTATTTTAAATGTGACGTATAGGGTATACGTAATGAAAAAACATGCGCAGTACAAAAGCCAAAAGGACCTTGGCTTATATCTCCCTTACTATTGGTCCGATTTAAACGCGGGAAACGGAAGTGTATTTTAAATGTGACGTATAAAAAATACGTAATGAAAAAACATGCGCAGTACAAAATCCAAAAGGACCTTAGCTTATATCTCCGTTACTATTGGTCCGATTTAAACGCGGGAAACGGAAGTGTATTTTAAATGTGACGTATAATAAATACGTAAAGAAATAACATGCGCAGTACGAAAGCCAAAAGGGCCTTAGCTTATATCTCCGTTTCTATTGGTCCGATTTAAACGCGTAAAACGGCAGTGTATTTTAAATGTGACGTATAATAAATACGTAAAGAAAAAACATGCGCAGTACGAAAGCCAAAAGGACCGTAGTAAATATCTCCGTTACTGTTGGTCCGATTTAAACGTGGGAAACGGCCGTCTATTTGAAATCTACCATATAATTAATACGTATAAAAAAATCCTGCGGAGAAGAAACGCCGAAAGGGCTTTAGCTTATATCTCCGTTACTATTGGTCCGATTTAAACGCGGGAAACGGCATTGGCTCAAAACGTGGTGGGGGAAAAAATGAATGAAATATATCACGTGACACATCATAGATTTAAATTGAGGAACAAATAGTCATAAAATCCCAACTACCCCCTCTAACCCTCAACTACCCCGTATTTACAGGAAAATTGATAAAATAGCTAATACCACAAGGAGTAAGGGACAAATAAGTATCAAATCCCAACTACCCCCTATAAAATCCCAACTACCCCCTTCAACCCCAACATGATAGTTTCCCTCTACGCTGAATAGAAGAGTAGATGAACGAAAAATTATCATATACAGGGTGTGTCAAAAAGTAGCATTTACTAAAAAATCAATTGAGACCTTGTCATTTCCACTATAATATATCAGTGTTGATACTTTCGTACAAAAAAGCGTTACGTCTCTTAGTCTATAATTATTGCCAACATGATAGTTTCCCTCTATTTCACACATTTATCCTGCGCAGAAGAAACACCAAAAGGGCATTCGGGGCTAAGTTCGTTATCAACGGTCGAATTTAAACTCCGGAAATGGCAATGTATTCATACGAGCCCACTCTGGGGAAATTTGTTATACCGATTCATGGCGTGACGTCACAATTTCCAGATCTGGGGAAAAGTTTGTGAAGCTACGCGGGAAACGTGGGGACGCGAAGGTGCCAGCATTATCGACTACCGTCACAGCATTTGGAAAAAAATTTAATTCAACAAAAAAAAACGTG
Organism: Neocrepidodera transversa; assembly: GCA_963243735.1. Classification (NCBI taxonomy): domain Eukaryota; kingdom Metazoa; phylum Arthropoda; class Insecta; order Coleoptera; family Chrysomelidae; genus Neocrepidodera; species Neocrepidodera transversa. The sequence goes on from CAUJLB010000019.1 coordinate 60,705, forward strand.
CGCAGAAGGAACGTTGACTCTCTATCTCCGTTACTATTGGTCGGATTTAAACGCGAAAAACTGCGCTATATTTGAAATGTGACGTAGAATAATTGCCTATAAAAAAATTCTGCGCAGAAGAAACGCCAAAAGGACCTTAACGTATATCTCCGTTACTATTGGTCGGATTTAAACGCGAAAAACGGCGCTATATTTGACATTTGTCGTAGAATATTTTCATATAAAAAAATTCTGCTCAGAAGAAACGCCAAAAGGGCATTAACGTATATCTCCGTTACTATAGGTCCGATTTTAACGCGAAAAACGGCGCTACATTTGAAATGTGGCGTAGAATAATTGCAAATAAAAAAAATCTGCGCAGAAGAAACGCCAAAAGGACCTTAACGTATATCTCCGTTACTATTGGTCGGATTTAAACGCAAAAAACGGCGCTATATTTGACATTTGTCGTAGAATATTTTCATATAAAAAAAATTCTGCGCAGAAGAAACGCCAAAAGGGCATTAACGTATATCTCCGTTACTATAGGTCCGATTTTAACGCGAAAAACGGCGCTACATTTGAAATGTGGCGTAGAATAATTGCAAATAAAAAAATCTGCGCAGAAGAAACGCCAAAAGGACCTTAACGTATATCTCCGTTACTATTGGTCGGATTTAAACGCGAAAAACGGCGCTATATTTGACATTTGTCGTAGAATATTTTCATATAAAAAAAATTCTGCGCAGAAGAAACGCCAAAAGGGCCTTAACGTATATCTCCGTTACTATTGGTCGGATTTGAACTCGAAAAACGGCGCAATATTAGAAATGTGACGTAGAATAATTGTATATAAAAAAATTCTGCACAGAAGAAACGCGAAAAGGACCTTAACGTCTATCTCCGCCACTTTTGGGCCAATTTTTATGACAAAAAACGGTGCTGTATTCAAAATGTGATGTAGAATAATTTTCGATGCGTTACCAATATAGCTCTTTCTGATATGTGACCCATAATTTTTACTTTCTCGCTAGTATATTTTATTAGAACGTAACCAACATAGTACGTTCTCGTCAAATTTCTTTCCTGCTATTATATTTTAATAAAAGGTTACCAACATAGTACTTTATCGTCATATTTCTTTCTCGCTATAATATTTAAGTTTCTGTCATTTAATAATTCACCAACATAGTACTTTCTCGTCAAATTTCTTTCCCATTATAATATTTTAATACAACGTTACCAACATAGTACTTTCTCGGCATATTTCTTTCGCGCTATAATATTTAAATTTCCGGCATTTAATAATTTAATAACATTGTACTTTTTCAAAATATAAAGGAGAACAGTGTTGCCAATATAAATTCATTAGATAGCGTTATCAACATGATACTTTCTCGTCAAATTTCTTTTCTTCTATAATATTTTAATACAACGTTACCAACATAGTACTTTCTCGCTATTATATTTAAATTGCTGTCATTTAATAATTTACCATCATAGTACTTTCTCGCTATTATATTTAAATTTCTGTCATTTAATAATTAACCAACATAATACTTTCTCGTCAAATTTATTTCCCGCTTTAATATTTTAATACAACGTTTCCAACATAGTACTTTCTCACCAGATTTCTTTCTCGCTGTAATATTTAAATTTATATCAATTAATAATTTACCAACTTAGTACTTTTTCAAAATATAAAGGAGAAAAGTGTTGCCAACATAATTTCATCAAACAGCGTTACCAACATGATACTTTCTCGCCAATAATTTACCAACATGATTTCACCAAATAGTGTTACCGACATGATACTCTCCAATTTATGTTTTAAAAGACCAAGGATACTCTCCCGCCATAACTGCCATGTAAAACAACATTTGAACGTTTAGAAGTACCATAATTTTTACTTTCTCTCTATAATATTTAAATGGCGGTATAGCGGTCAACCGTCGCTGGCAGGGGATTGCATGATTTCACTTTCCCGCGATAATATTTAACTGGCACGTAAAACAACATTCCAACGTTTAAAAGTACCATAATTTTTACTTTATCGCTATAATAGTTGATGAATAGTTAGGTGCGAAGTCATTGAAATATGGCAGCGAGCGAAAAAAAAAAAAGAAGGGACTTTTTTTAAGAATTTAATAAAATAAATATTTCAAAGTCCAACAATCGTTTTAAAAATAATATAAGTTAAAAACAGAAAAACACCAAAACAATTTTGTTTTTTTTGTAAAAATATTTTTTCACTTTCAAGGTTCCAAAAGTAGAAAAACAATAATAAAAATCAATGGTATAGTAATAATTCAATAATAAGAACTTCTAAATACCGAGGCAATAAATAAGAGAAAAATAATAATGATAATAATTAACAACAAATAAAAAGAAAAATCTTCAAAATTATAATAATCGGTAAATTATGGCGGTAAATCAAGGAAATTTATAAGCGACCGAATAAAAATGAGAGCAGATGATTGGAAAAGAAGAAGTGACAGAAAATAATTTTAGTGCGAATGAAAATACACCAACAAGAAAATGCAAAGAAAAATAAACGCACCTTTTTTATTGACCAACACTAAAATCACACACAACACAATTGTCAGTTACTAGCAGGGCTAGTAATTAAATTCAACTTAAACTTGTACCAGGCCGGCCCTGTGATCCTCTATCGGAGTTCGGTTCAGTGCGGGGTGCGCGAGACGAGGTGTGAAAAGCGGCAGGAACAGTAGTCGGCCACTAACCTTGAGAAGGGGTTGACGATGTTGTAATTTTATGCTTTGTTTTTTTCCGCTTGGCGGTTATATAATTATTGTTTGTTCTGTTACCATTAAAAAGTGGTTTAGTTTGGATGTTGTGTTATTTACGCTCCTGAGGACCTACTCCCGATAATAGGGCCCTGTTCATTGGCACCCAACTAGAGGCAGGAGGTAAAAAAGTGCAAATTCCACGAAGTTAATGGAAATAAAAGTATGGTATTGGCTGTTCATCGCACATGCTGAGCGACTAGGAAGCAGGAGCAACGACGAACATAAAATACAATTGGGTGAGATCGTTTCATTTATTTACTTCCCGGCAACTGTACTTTGGTTTTGTGGTTAATTATAAGCATACAAACTTATAAGTTTTTTTTTATAATTATAAATTAAAATGGCGGACGGTAAAAGGAAAAAGAAGGGGAAAAAAGTGTTGTACGATAGCGATATAGAGGATCGAGATGATAATACCCAGTTAAACTCAAATATTGTAAAACTAACAGAATACATGCAGATAATGAGCAAAAGTATGACTGAGAGTATTTTAAAGTTGAATGATAATGTATCAGGGTTAAAAGAATCCTTTGCTAAGCTAAAAGTAAATGGAGAGGGTGATCAAATAGAAAGAAATGCGGGACAAATTTTAGATCAATCATTAACGAGATCAGTGGCGTCCGTAGTGAATTCAAATTATTTAAGCATGTGGAGAGAATTAGGCGGTAATTTATTACAGTTTAGGCCGGAGGGAATCGTACATCCTGCAGATTTCATAAAAAAACTTGAGAATATGTTAGAGGATGCTGAAGTGCCTGATCACAAACAAGTACAGCTCGCGATTAACGCGCTTCGTGGCTCAGCAGCCGACTGGGGTCAAATTAAAGATACTTGTTTTACTGATTTTTCTAAATTTAAGGCATTATTTCTTAATCGTTATTGGGGGGTTGATATTCAAAGACAGACATTTCAAAAATTAAAATACGATTGCTACAGTAGCGGTTCAAAGGCGGATTATTTTTTAAAAATGTTAAAGGAATGTAAATTTCTTGATAACCCACCAACAGAAAAAGAAGCCATCGATATGATAACCAATCATTTTTCTGTTTCGGTGAGAAGGGGTATTTTAAGCGCAGGGAATAAGTCTGTTGAGGTAGTTGAACAATTTTTACGTAGTTTAGATGAAATGGATCGCGAGGAAGAGTTGTGTAGAAATAATTCTCGTAACACTGGATTTAATCGCGAAGGTATACGTAACCGCGCGAATAATAACAATAATAATAGTAATTATAATAGAGACAGTAACCCAGAACATTCAATGAACCGTTCGGTCTCGACAATTTTTAATGATAATTTTGACAATGTAATTGTGGAAGAACCAGACGAAAAAAAGCGTGCAATTATTTTCCCAATATTAAAGGCAAAGGTAGAGGGTCAGGAGACGGAAATTCTTGCAGATAGCGGATGTCAGATAAGTTGTGTGAGTGAGGAATTTTTAAGTCAGGTCAAGGACAAATCATTAAACATACCCACCCTCCCGACAAACGGTGTTACGATTCACGGGGCTTTAGCGGGTAAAACTGAAAAAATAAAAGAACAAGTTTACTTATGTTTCGAAATTGGTGATGTTTTGTTTGAGTACCCCTGTATTGTAGTTAATTCGTTGGTTAGGAATGTGATCCTTGGTTGTGACTGGATGACGGATTTTTCGGTTACAATGGATTTTGAGGAGAATAAACTAAAAGGAGTTTTCAATAACACGAAAGGCGAAATGTCATTCCTGGAAATAAATTCGAGGTATGAAAAAGTTTCTAAGGTCGTAGCGGAGGTTACGTTTGAAGAGGAAATAGGAGAAAGAAGTCTAAAGCCGATAAGAGTAGTTTATTCAGAGGAAAAAATTAGGGCAGTTGCTTTTCAGTCTACAATTCTGTCAGATTCGGAGAAGGGAAAATTTTACCAGTTTTTGTTGGACTATCAGGACGTTTTTTCGGATCAGCCAGGAAGGACCACAGCTTATATTCACAAAATAGAGTTAAGAGATTATAGCCCCTTTTATCTTAGGTCGTATCCTATTCCACACGCTTACAAGGAAGAAGTGGAGAGACAGGTCTTGGAAATGGTGCAGTGGGGGGTTATAAAAAAGGCTCAAACTGAATACGTTAGTCCTTTGGTGGTGACAAGAAAAAAAGATGGGTCTATTCGAGTTTGTTTGGATGCTAGGCACCTAAACAAAAGGTTAGTTAAGGATCATGTGGTGCCACCGAATCCTAACGAATTTATTGGTCAATTTTTACCAGGTCAAGTTTTAAGTCTAGTAGATCTTTCAGCCAGCTATTGGCAAATTCCAGTTTTAGCGGAACATCAGAAGTATTTAGGTTTTTTTTATAACGGAGAGACATATGTATTTTGTGTTTTACCATTTGGGCTTAGCACTTCTGTGGGAAGTTTTATTCGCGGCCTGAATGTAATTTTAGGAGAAGTACGCGAGTTCCTACTATCCTACGTTGATGACATGTTGGTATTTTCTAAGAATTTCAATTTACATTTAAGTCATTTAGATGTTATCTTTTCAAAATTTAGAAAAGCTGGATTGACGGTTAAGCTAAGGAAATGCGAGTTCGTTAAGGAAGAGATACATTTTTTGGGACATATTTTAACTTCTCAAGGTACTAAGATGAATGAAGAAAGGGTTGCTGCTATCCAAGATGTCAAAGCGCCTAGGAATATCAAGGAACTTAGATCATTCTTAGGTTTTGTTAATTATGATCGTCGGTTTTGTAGGGGATTTGCGGAACTAACGGTTCCTTTACTGCCTTTATTGCGAAAACGAATTAAATGGTGTTGGTTTGCCGAACACCAAGATGCATTTGACAAAATTAAGTTAGCTTTCCTTTCGGTTGTGGTACAGTACCATCCTGATACCGAAAAGCGGTATTTTATTCAAACAGATAGTTCATCTTATGGTTTAGGGGCATGTCTTTTTCAATTAGGAGAAAATGAAGACAGGAATGTGATAGCTTTCTACAGTCGCACTTTAAAGGGAGCAGAACTTAACTACTCGGTAACGGAAAAGGAGGCTCTTGCTATTGTTGTTGCCTTGCAGCACTGGAGAGTATTTGTGCTTGGGCGTCCTTTAACAGTAGTAACGGACCATAAAAGTTTGATATTTATGCAGTCGTGTCGGTTGATTAACTCACGGTTGACTAGATGGATTTTATATGTTCAAGAGTTTGATTTTGAAGTAGTATATTGCAAAGGTTCAGAAAATGTGGTGGCAGATTGGTTGAGTCGTTTTCCAATTAAGGGAAAAGAAAATAGGGAGGTTCCTGATGAGTCCAAAATCGAAATCAATAATCTTAAAATGGATAATATGGCTAAGAAAATACGTCTGCAATTTGATCACTTAGAAAAGTTACAAGGCGAGGATAGGTATTGTGCGACTTTGTTGCAATCTTTGGAATCGAACGAGGAATCAGAAAGAATTAAGAAGTGGTTTTGTAAGTACAAGGGATTACTGTTTCGCAAGTCTTCACAAGATAACCCTGGGTTTAAATTGTGTGTTCCGCGGGAGCTTATTTTAAGTTTAATTAAAGATGAGCATGAATCCAATGGTCATTTTGGGGCGGCTAAATGTTATGGTTATATGAGTAAATTCTATTTCTGGCCGAAGATGAGAAAATTAGTCCGGAAAGTAGTAGGTGGATGTGAATTATGTCAGAAAAGTAAAGTATCGGCTCACGTACATGGTGCAATGCAGACAGTGCTGCCAGATCAACCTGGAGAATTGGTATGTCTCGATCTTATTGGCCCGCTACCTGCTTCGCGTGCTGGTGTGACCGTTTTGTTAGTTATAGTTGATGCTTTTAGTAAGTTGGTTCGGCTCTACCCTTTGAAGCGGGGCACTACTATTGCGATTATAAATATCTTGAGGAAACGATATTTAGTGGATGTTGGAATCCCGCAAGCTATACTTTCGGATAACGGTTCTTGTTTTACGAGTTCGAAGTGGGATAAAGATTTACGCGAACTAGGTATTAAACCAATACACACTTCTGTATATTATCCTCAGGGTAATCAAACCGAGCGTGTGAATAAGGAAGTAGGTAGGTTGCTGCGTGCATTATGTTATGATAAACACACTAGGTGGGCTTATTGTGTAGAGGAAATAACAAACTATATAAATGACGCTATACACGAAAGTACGGGTTTTACCCCAAATGAAATTCATTTTCGGAAACCGCGCCAAAATAGGTATATAAAAGACGTTGAGTTCCCTGATTTGAACCCAATAGTTAGAGACTATCTTTATTTGGCGCATGAGAAACTAAAGGGTAAGGCTGCAAAACGCCAACATCGCCGCGATAAGGGTAAAACTGTTTTGTCATTGTCTTGTTTTGGTGAGAACGCATGAAGCATCCTCTGCAGAGCGAAAAGAAATTAAAAAATTTTTCCTCTTATACCGTGGTCCTTGTCGAGTTGATAAAGTTTTACACAAAAATGCATTCCTGATCACCGAGGAAGCCACTGGTCTCTCCTTAGGAGTCCAAAATATATGGAACTTAAAACCATATAAAGTTCCAGTAAAGGTGATATAGATTGCCAGTCTTTTAGTTTGATCTCACACGTTCATTTTAAATAATAATTCTGCGATATTCTGGTAGTTAATAAAATTTATGTTCAATCAAACTGGGGGGTAATGTACCAGGCCGGCCCTGTGATCCTCTATCGGAGTTCGGTTCAGTGCGGGGTGCGCGAGACGAGGTGTGAAAAGCGGCAGGAACAGTAGTCGGCCACTAACCTTGAGAAGGGGTTGACGATGTTGTAATTTTATGCTTTGTTTTTTTCCGCTTGGCGGTTATATAATTATTGTTTGTTCTGTTACCATTAAAAAGTGGTTTAGTTTGGATGTTGTGTTATTTACGCTCCTGAGGACCTACTCCCGATAATAGGGCCCTGTTCAAACTAACCTCTAATTTCACAAAATCTAGAATGTCACAAAGATGAACAATACCTATTTTTAGAAATACTGTCTAAAGGTTGAACAAAAAATTACCATTCAATCATATAGACAGTACCTCGGGAAATAAGTAGCTTGGTAATATTTGTTAAATTTACATGCAGAAAGTACCTTCTCGCACCCAATACTGACCTAATTCAGAACCGTGATAGAAAATACATCGTAATTCGTTCGACTTCCTAATATAATGAAAACTAAATAAAATAAGCGAATTTTAAAGTTAGAATTCTGCGGTTTCACATATCGGTATATACAGGAAGTTGATCGATAAGCTGTTTACATTTTTGAAATAATGTATTCATTCTAGCATACTGAGTGTTTAAAACTTAAGAATAACAAGAGCTTAACTCTGTAATATACAAAGTGTTTAAAATTTATCTACTAATAATAAACTAATGTAGTCTTTCTGCTATAACCCATTTAATAATATTGAAATTCTAATATATAAAGTTTGTTAAAATTTACTGATAATAGGTCATTTTTTATATTCCAATATACTAATTAATAAATAAGGCTTTTATAATTTGTTAAAAAAGAAAATTACTAATATTTTTTTAATGTACAGGATGATTCAAAATTACGGATGAATAAAATTTTTCTAATCAAATTTCAATATTTCAAATGTATTAATAATAAATATTAAACTATATCCAATTTAATAATATTAAAATTGTAATATACAAAGTTTATTAGAATTTACTAAAAATAGAGTCTTTTTACATGTAGTGGCTTATTAAAAGCTAAGAATTTTATAATTTGCTAAAAATTTACTAAAGATTTATAATATACAGGACGATTAAAAGTTAAGCCTTTCAACTATGAACAAAATTTACTAATTAAATTCTAATCTACAAAGCGTTTGAAATTTATTAGGAATAAAATCGTAATGAAGTTACACTAAGAGAAAGGAAATGATTTAATCAAAGCTGTTAAATTCATTTTTTTTGTTTATTAACTCATAATAGACTTATCTCAGCTCTAATTTACATAAAAAATAGTTACCCAAAGAAAAAATTATACTTGTTACCAAATAGTTGGACTAAAAAAAAATTAAGGCTTAAATTTAATAGAACAACAACAAAATATTAAGCATCGTAATGAAGTTACACTAAGAGAAAGGAAATGATTTAATCATAGCTGTTAAATGCATTTTTTTTGTTTATTAACTCAGAATAGACTTATCTATGCTCGAATTTAAATAAAAAAGTTACACTAAGAAAAATTGGACTTGTTACCAAATAATTTAACTAAAAAAACTTAACGCCTAAATTTAATAGAACAACAACAAAATAATAGATATCGTTATGAAGTTAGACTATGCAAAAAGTGATTTAACCATATCTGTTAAATACCACATTTTTTTTTTATTAACTCATAATAGACTAAAATTTACATAAAAAAAGTTACACAAAGAAAAAAATTAGACTTGTTACCAAATAATTTTAGCGATATTACTTTTTATATATCTCTGGGGGGGTATCGTTTTCACGTAAGTTTTTACTCTTATTTTTAATTGTATTAGTATTGCAAATTAACACCTTTTTAGGAAGGCTCTGATGATGGCTTTATTTGCCGAAAGCGCTTGGCCGATTTTTTAATAAATTATTTATTTTACAAACTGGCGTACTCTCTTTCACTTTTTACCTGATATTACTTTTACACTTCAATACCTAGTTTATCACTTTCCCCTTAATAAAACTTTGAAATATTTTAAATTAGATTTAAAAGTGATGACATTTAATATAGAAGCTTATAATATTTCTCTCTAACAATATATAATACCATTCTCAAAACAGTGTTGTTAACTTAATAATTTCAACCAATTTAAGGTTGTCAACATATAAGTTCTACCATTAACCAAATTACTTTATCGTTTCCAATATACATGTCAGTATTTTAGCTGCCCATGCTTTTTTTTCATCTCGTGATATAGTACACAAATAAAACGTATTATATTTTCTGGTTCTGATTTTTGCTATAAATAATTGGTCATAATTGAAGCTAAAAGTTAAAATTTTTTCACATCAAAAAAGTAAACGATAAAAAATTCTATTAGCGTTGTTAACCGACGTTTCAAACACAATTTGACGTTCTGTATTTTGGATCGTCAAAACGTACAATATTTCGGTAAGAAAAGACATAATTAAAAAAAGGAATAAGAGTCTTATAAAATTTTTATTAATTGATTACATATTTCCATCTAAATCATTAAGAACTCTAGTTTTATAAAAGTAAATATATTCTCTCAAAGTTATATTTAATAATTCATTTGACGATTGACAAAAAATATGCAAAAGTTCAAGTGGATTTAAAGCACATTCATTATGTACATAGTGATTTTTAATTAATTCAACAATATTATAATAATATGCACAGAAATTTAGTCCTTCCAACATTGAAATTCTGTATGATATCAGGTTACAATCGAGGTCAAGTATATGGATCACATCAGCTTGCTGTAGGAGAAATTCAACATTATGTTTGGTAACTGATAGCATCTTAACGCCTTCATAAACCATTTGACTAACCTCAGCATAGTCTCCACAAGGATAACTTATTGGTTCATATTCATCTGGTAACTGACTTAATGATGCATTAAAAAAATTGGTCATTTTATTTTGTAGAATATCGACAAATGTACTCCACTCAAAGGTACTAAACGATATCTTATCGAACTTGTGTCTTTGATTCAAAATTAGTGCAGGAGTGAAGGCTCTTGCAGGACTTATACCACAGCTGACATCTAATGGATCTAGAGAATATTTAGTTTGAAGTAGATAGTGGTCTTCTAATTTTGTGGCAATCTCGTACATTTTCAACACTTTGTCCAATTCACGATCATAATCTTCGCTGGATACTGGCGTTAGAGTTACTTTAATCTCGCTTTCCGTTTCATATCCGCTATCATCGCCATTATCGTTTGAAATACGTTGACATTTGACAGGTTCATCGTATTGAATCATGTTGGTTACTTCGTTATTGGAAGCTAAATCGTTAATGATTTCAACTAAACTTGGCATATCGCGTTTTCTGTCAACACTGACGAAAGTCATATTGTTCACTAATTTTAAAATACAATTTTTAATATTGAAATACTGAAACAGAATGATTAAAGTCGACAGCATAGATATAAAGTAATCTTTCGGTCGGACGTTGGTCTGAACGCTTAACATTTTTTGGGCTCTGTCACAAAAGGCCCCTGAATGTCAACGTATTTCAAACGATAATGGCGATGATAGCGGATATGAAACGGAAAGCGAGATTAAAGTAACTCTAACGCCAGTATCCAGCGAAGATTATGATCGTGAATTGGACAAAGTGTTAAAAATGTACGAGATTGCCACAAAATTAGAAGACCACTATCTACTTCAAACTAAATATTCTCTAGATCCATTAGATGTCAGCTGTGGTATAAGTCCTGCAAGAGCCTTCACTCCTGCACTAATTTTGAATCAAAGACACAAGTTCGATAAGATATCGTTTAGTACCTTTGAGTGGAGTACATTTGTCGATATTCTACAAAATAAAATGAACGATTTTTTTAATGCATCATTAAGTCAGTTACCAGATGAATATGAACCAATAAGTTATCCTTGTGGAGACTATGCTGAGGTTAGTCAAATGGTTTATGAAGGCGTTAAGATGCTATCAGTTACCAAACATAATGTTGAATTTCTCCTACAGCAAGCTGATGTGATCCATATACTTGACCTCGATTGTAACCTGATATCATACAGAATTTCAATGTTGGAAGGACTAAATTTCTGTGCATATTATTATAATATTGTTGAATTAATTAAAAATCACTATGTACATAATGAATGTGCTTTAAATCCACTTGAACTTTTGCATATTTTTTGTCAATCGTCAAATGAATTATTAAATATAACTTTGAGAGAATATATTTACTTTTATAAAACTAGAGTTCTTAATGATTTAGATGGAAATATGTAATCAATTAATAAAAATTTTATAAGACTCTTATTCCTTTTTTTAATTATGTCTTTTCTTACCGAAATATTGTACGTTTTGACGATCCAAAATACAGAACGTCAAATTGTGTTTGAAACGTCGGTTAACAACGCTAATAGAATTTTTTATCGTTTACTTTTTTGATGTGAAAAAATTTTAACTTTTAGCTTCAATTATGACCAATTATTTATAGCAAAAATCAGAACCAGAAAATATAATACGTTTTATTTGTGTACTATATCACGAGATGAAAAAAAAGCATGGGCAGCTAAAATACTGACATGTATATTGGAAACGATAAAGTAATTTGGTTAATGGTAGAACTTATATGTTGACAACCTTAAATTGGTTGAAATTATTAAGTTAACAACACAGTTTTGAGAATGGTATTATATATTGTTAGAGAGAAATATTATAAGCTTCTATATTAAATGTCATCACTTTTAAATCTAATTTAAAATATTTCAAAGTTTTATTAAGGGGAAAGTGATAAACTAGGTATTGAAGTGTAAAAGTAATATCAGGTAAAAAGTGAAAGAGAGTACGCCAGTTTGTAAAATAAATAATTTATTAAAAAATCGGCCAAGCGCTTTCGGCAAATAAAGCCATCATCAGAGCCTTCCTAAAAAGGTGTTAATTTGCAATACTAATACAATTAAAAATAAGAGTAAAAACTTACGTGAAAACGATACCCCCCCAGAGATATATAAAAAGTAATATGGCTAAAATTATTTGGTAACAAGTCTAATTTTTTTCTTTGTGTAACTTTTTTTATGTAAATTTTAGTCTATTATGAGTTAATAAAAAAAAAATGTGGTATTTAACAGATATGGTTAAATCACTTTTTGCATAGTCTAACTTCATAACGATATCTATTATTTTGTTGTTGTTCTATTAAATTTAGGCGTTAAGTTTTTTTAGTTAAATTATTTGGTAACAAGTCCAATTTTTCTTAGTGTAACTTTTTTATTTAAATTCGAGCATAGATAAGTCTATTCTGAGTTAATAAACAAAAAAAATGCATTTAACAGCTATGATTAAATCATTTCCTTTCTCTTAGTGTAACTTCATTACGATGCTTAATATTTTGTTGTTGTTCTATTAAATTTAAGCCTTAATTTTTTTTTTAGTCCAACTATTTGGTAACAAGTATAATTTTTTCTTTGGGTAACTATTTTTTATGTAAATTAGAGCTGAGATAAGTCTATTATGAGTTAATAAACAAAAAAAATGAATTTAACAGCTTTGATTAAATCATTTCCTTTCTCTTAGTGTAACTTCATTACGATTTTATTCCTAATAAATTTCAAACGCTTTGTAGATTAGAATTTAATTAGTAAATTTTGTTCATAGTTGAAAGGCTTAACTTTTAATCGTCCTGTATATTATAAATCTTTAGTAAATTTTTAGCAAATTATAAAATTCTTAGCTTTTAATAAGCCACTACATGTAAAAAGACTCTATTTTTAGTAAATTCTAATAAACTTTGTATATTACAATTTTAATATTATTAAATTGGATATAGTTTAATATTTATTATTAATACATTTGAAATATTGAAATTTGATTAGAAAAATTTTATTCATCCGTAATTTTGAATCATCCTGTACATTAAAAAAATATTAGTAATTTTCTTTTTTAACAAATTATAAAAGCCTTATTTATTAATTAGTATATTGGAATATAAAAAATGACCTATTATCAGTAAATTTTAACAAACTTTATATATTAGAATTTCAATATTATTAAATGGGTTATAGCAGAAAGACTACATTAGTTTATTATTAGTAGATAAATTTTAAACACTTTGTATATTACAGAGTTAAGCTCTTGTTATTCTTAAGTTTTAAACACTCAGTATGCTAGAATGAATACATTATTTCAAAAATGTAAACAGCTTATCGATCAACTTCCTGTATATACCGATATGTGAAACCGCAGAATTCTAACTTTAAAATTCGCTTATTTTATTTAGTTTTCATTATATTAGGAAGTCGAACGAATTACGATGTATTTTCTATCACGGTTCTGAATTACGTCAGTATTGGGTGCGAGAAGGTACTTTCTGCATGTAAATTTAACAAATATTACCAAGCTACTTATTTCCCGAGGTACTGTCTATATGATTGAATGGTAATTTTTTGTTCAACCTTTAGACAGTATTTCTAAAAATAGGTATTGTTCATCTTTGTGACATTCTAGATTTTGTGAAATTAGAGGTTAGTTTAAGTTGAATTTAATTACTAGCCCTGCTAGTAACTGACAATTGTGTTGTGTGTGATTTTAGTGTTGGTCAATAAAAAAGGTGCGTTTATTTTTCTTTGCATTTTCTTGTTGGTGTATTTTCATTCGCACTAAAATTATTTTCTGTCACTTCTTCTTTTCCAATCATCTGCTCTCATTTTTATTCGGTCGCTTATAAATTTCCTTGATTTACCGCCATAATTTACCGATTATTATAATTTTGAAGATTTTTCTTTTTATTTGTTGTTAATTATTATCATTATTATTTTTCTCTTATTTATTGCCTCGGTATTTAGAAGTTCTTATTATTGAATTATTACTATACCATTGATTATTTATTATTGTTTTTCTACTTTTGGAACCTTGAAAGTGAAAAAATATTTTTACAAAAAAAACAAAATTGTTTTGGTGTTTTTCTGTTTTTAACTTATATTATTTTTAAAACGATTGTTGGACTTTGAAATATTTATTTTATTAAATTCTTAAAAAAAGTCCCTTCTTTTTTTTTTTCGCTCGCTGCCATATTTCAATGACTTCGCACCTAACTATTCATCAACTATTATAGCGATAAAGTAAAAATTATGGTACTTTTAAACGTTGGAATGTTGTTTTACGTGCCAGTTAAATATTATCGCGGGAAAGTGAAATCATGCAATCCCCTGCCAGCGACGGTTGACCGCTATACCGCCATTTAAATATTATAGAGAGAAAGTAAAAATTATGGTACTTCTAAACGTTCAAATGTTGTTTTACATGGCAGTTATGGCGGGAGAGTATCCTTGGTCTTTTAAAACATAAATTGGAGAGTATCATGTCGGTAACACTATTTGGTGAAATCATGTTGGTAAATTATTGGCGAGAAAGTATCATGTTGGTAACGCTGTTTGATGAAATTATGTTGGCAACACTTTTCTCCTTTATATTTTGAAAAAGTACTAAGTTGGTAAATTATTAATTGATATAAATTTAAATATTACAGCGAGAAAGAAATCTGGTGAGAAAGTACTATGTTGGAAACGTTGTATTAAAATATTAAAGCGGGAAATAAATTTGACGAGAAAGTATTATGTTGGTTAATTATTAAATGACAGAAATTTAAATATAATAGCGAGAAAGTACTATGATGGTAAATTATTAAATGACAGCAATTTAAATATAATAGCGAGAAAGTACTATGTTGGTAACGTTGTATTAAAATATTATAGAAGAAAAGAAATTTGACGAGAAAGTATCATGTTGATAACGCTATCTAATGAATTTATATTGGCAACACTGTTCTCCTTTATATTTTGAAAAAGTACAATGTTATTAAATTATTAAATGCCGGAAATTTAAATATTATAGCGCGAAAGAAATATGCCGAGAAAGTACTATGTTGGTAACGTTGTATTAAAATATTATAATGGGAAAGAAATTTGACGAGAAAGTACTATGTTGGTGAATTATTAAATGACAGAAACTTAAATATTATAGCGAGAAAGAAATATGACGATAAAGTACTATGTTGGTAACCTTTTATTAAAATATAATAGCAGGAAAGAAATTTGACGAGAACGTACTATGTTGGTTACGTTCTAATAAAATATACTAGCGAGAAAGTAAAAATTATGGGTCACATATCAGAAAGAGCTATATTGGTAACGCATCGAAAATTATTCTACATCACATTTTGAATACAGAACCGTTTTTTGTCATAAAAATTGGCCCAAAAGTGGCGGAGATAGACGTTAAGGTCCTTTTCGCGTTTCTTCTGCGCAGAATTTTTTTATATACAATTATTCTACGTCACATTTCTAATATTGCGCCGTTTTTCGAGTTCAAATCCGACCAATAGTAACGGAGATATACGTTAAGGCCCTTTTGGCGTTTCTTCTGCGCAGAATTTTTTTTATATGAAAATATTCTACGACAAATGTCAAATATAGCGCCGTTTTTCGCGTTTAAATCCGACCAATAGTAACGGAGATATACGTTAAGGTCCTTTTGGCGTTTCTTCTGCGCAGATTTTTTTATTTGCAATTATTCTACGCCACATTTAAAATGTAGCGCCGTTTTTCGCGTTAAAATCGGACCTATAGTAACAGAGATATACGTTAATGCCCTTTTGGCGTTTCTTCTGCGCAGAATTTTTTTTATATGAAAATATTCTACGACAAATGTCAAATATAGCGCCGTTTTTCGCGTTTAAATCCGACCAATAGTAACGGAGATATACGTTAAGGTCCTTTTGGCGTTTCTTCTGCGCAGATTTTTTTTATTTGCAATTATTCTACGCCACATTTCAAATGTAGCGCCGTTTTTCGCGTTAAAATCGGACCTATAGTAACGGAGATATACGTTAATGCCCTTTTGGCGTTTCTTCTGAGCAGAATTTTTTTATATGAAAATATTCTACGACAAATGTCAAATATAGCGCCGTTTTTCGCGTTTAAATCCGACCAATAGTAACGGAGATATACGTTAAGGTCCTTTTGGCGTTTCTTCTGCCCAGAATTTTTTTATAGGCAATTATTCTACGTCACATTTCAAATATAGCGCAGTTTTTCGCGTTTAAATCCGACCAATAGTAACGGAGATAGAGAGTCAACGTTCCTTCTGCGCACGTTTTTTTTTGTTGAATTAAATTTTTTTCCAAATGCTGTGACGGTAGTCGATAATGCTGGCACCTTCGCGTCCCCACGTTTCCCGCGTAGCTTCACAAACTTTTCCCCAGATCTGGAAATTGTGACGTCACGCCATGAATCGGTATAACAAATTTCCCCAGAGTGGGCTCGTATGAATACATTGCCATTTCCGGAGTTTAAATTCGACCGTTGATAACGAACTTAGCCCCGAATGCCCTTTTGGTGTTTCTTCTGCGCAGGATAAATGTGTGAAATAGAGGGAAACTATCATGTTGGCAATAATTATAGACTAAGAGACGTAACGCTTTTTTGTACGAAAGTATCAACACTGATATATTATAGTGGAAATGACAAGGTCTCAATTGATTTTTTAGTAAATGCTACTTTTTGACACACCCTGTATATGATAATTTTTCGTTCATCTACTCTTCTATTCAGCGTAGAGGGAAACTATCATGTTGGGGTTGAAGGGGGTAGTTGGGATTTTATAGGGGGTAGTTGGGATTTGATACTTATTTGTCCCTTACTCCTTGTGGTATTAGCTATTTTATCAATTTTCCTGTAAATACGGGGTAGTTGAGGGTTAGAGGGGGTAGTTGGGATTTTATGACTATTTGTTCCTCAATTTAAATCTATGATGTGTCACGTGATATATTTCATTCATTTTTTCCCCCACCACGTTTTGAGCCAATGCCGTTTCCCGCGTTTAAATCGGACCAATAGTAACGGAGATATAAGCTAAAGCCCTTTCGGCGTTTCTTCTCCGCAGGATTTTTTTATACGTATTAATTATATGGTAGATTTCAAATAGACGGCCGTTTCCCACGTTTAAATCGGACCAACAGTAACGGAGATATTTACTACGGTCCTTTTGGCTTTCGTACTGCGCATGTTTTTTCTTTACGTATTTATTATACGTCATATTTAAAATACACTGCCGTTTTACGCGTTTAAATCGGACCAATAGAAACGGAGATATAAGCTAAGGCCCTTTTGGCTTTCGTACTGCGCATGTTATTTCTTTACGTATTTATTATACGTCACATTTAAAATACACTTCCGTTTCCCGCGTTTAAATCGGACCAATAGTAACGGAGATATAAGCTAAGGTCCTTTTGGATTTTGTACTGCGCATGTTTTTTCATTACGTATTTTTTATACGTCACATTTAAAATACACTTCCGTTTCCCGCGTTTAAATCGGACCAATAGTAAGGGAGATATAAGCCAAGGTCCTTTTGGCTTTTGTACTGCGCATGTTTTTTCATTACGTATACCCTATACGTCACATTTAAAATACACTGCCGTTTCCCGCGTTTAAATCGGACCAATAGTAAGGGAGATATAAGCCAAGGTCCTTTTGGCTTTTGTACTGCGCATGTTTTTTCATTACGTATACCCTATACGTCACATTTAAAATACACTGCCGTTTCCCGCGTTTAAATCGGACCAATAGTAACGGAGATATAAGCTAAAGCCCTTTCGACGTTTCTTCTCCGCAGGATTTTTTGACATGTAATTATTTTACGTTATATTCCAAATATAATGCCGTTTGACCCACCCAAATCGGTCCATTAATTACGAAGATATATTATATTGTGGCTTGAAAATTGCTACAAAAAGATGGCAGTAGCGCCATCTGTTTGTTAGCGGCAGTACTACATCTTAGAGTTATGAAGAGTACTATATTTTTAGTCCGCAGCCATTTTCTATCCTAATATTTAAAGTATGCCACATGCCGCCATTTTTATCTGCGTCTCTTTCTGGTACGCTGAATTTCCTATACTTCTCTCTCTAACACATTGAATTCCCTATAGTGGCGGTAGTAGTTGCTTAGGTGATCTACTGACTATGAAAAAGAAAAATACATTGATGCATCTCATTTTCTTCCTGTTATCATAGATCTGAGTGAATCGGACTCCCAGAGTGATGATGAAGATGATTTTGTCAATGATGAAGCTTAGATTTTGCATTTTATTTCATTACATGCTATTTTAGTTTACGTTTCTTATCCGTTTTTTCGTTGCTTTTTCCTATTTGTATTGGGAGTTTTTTCAGAAATAAATTTATTTATTGCCTGTTTTCTCCAATACATGTGTTTTTATTTTCATTTTTTAGGAATACTTACGAAAGTATTTCTCACAATCACACAGACAATAATTACTATACAATTTGTAAAAATATGAATAGTTATATCCCCAAACTAGAAATTTGAACCAAATCAGTTAAAAAAAGGAGGCTTCAAGTTAAAAAAAATTACTAAATTATGTAAAAATGTACGCAACCCATAAAGCAAAATACAATTTTCGGCATTACCAATTTATTAATTCAAACACACCTTAACATGGGTCATTGAAAACAATCCTTAACAAATGTCAGTAGTTATATTTTAATTTTGAGGTTATGTGTAAAATGACATTCAAATAATATACGACAAACGTAAAACAGCAGAATACGTCACCGATAATGACGTAACGGCAAAGGATGGTTAAACAAACTCTACCAACAAAATGCAGGTCTATAAGAGTTGTCTTTATACCCAAAACAGGTAAAGCGTACTACGCAGAAGTCAAATCTTATAGACTTATCAGTATGGCATCATTATTTAAAAAAAAAATGAGAAAAGATGATTGAGGAACGATGAGGTATTGGTATACACCGAAACTAACTCACATATCAATCTGGAAAGTCCTGTAACGCTGCGATTCACGCGCTCAAGGCGGAACAAGCATTGGACTGTCAGGACTTCATGCTTCAGCATAGGAATGTTTATAGCACTGTTTACAACATAAGAACAAAAGTTGTTGCCATAAATGGTGCCCTCGGTTACGTGTACTCTTTTCATTGATCCTGGTAGTTGATGATCTTCTTAGCGAGCTAGAGAGAGAGAAAATATTTACGCACAAGCATTTTCTGATCACGTATAAATTAAAAATAGGATGCAACAGGCCGGAAGGAGGGATTATCAACAAATCCGACGAAAACAACAGTTGTTGCCTCCACAAGGCATGAGAAATCATTTTCAACAGAGGTTAAATATTTCGGAGGTATCCTAGATAACAAAGTAACGTTCTGTAGCC
This sequence comes from Neocrepidodera transversa, assembly GCA_963243735.1. Lineage (NCBI taxonomy): Eukaryota > Metazoa > Arthropoda > Insecta > Coleoptera > Chrysomelidae > Neocrepidodera > Neocrepidodera transversa. The sequence goes on from CAUJLB010000019.1 coordinate 80,370, forward strand.
ATATAAGCAGGGTAATGGAAAAAGCTCTAAGAGTCCTTTGGACCTGCAAGAGGATTATGGGGTCTAAGTAATAATAATAAGAATAATAATAATAATAAATGCCTTTATTTACACTTCTTACAACGTGTATTTTTAAGGGCGACATTTAGCCTATGGCTACTCTTACATCTAACCCGTTGATATAAATTTAAGAATAAGACAAACATTTATAGGAACAATTACATATGATTATAACATAAAAGAATCACTGGCTTTCCAAAAGTTTAAGTTTTAATTGTTTTTTAAACATACTTGAAGACTGAATATTCTTTAATTCTGTTGGTAGAGCATTGCACAGATTTACCGCATTGAAAGTGAAGCTTCGTGAGAAGAGTGCCGTACGATGAATAGGTAACGTTAACGTCTTTGTAATTCTTATAGTGCTGTTTTGAAGCATTGTTCTATATATTAGTTTATTGCTGAGGTAAGGGGAAAATTCATTATTGACTATTTTATGTAATAAGGTCAGCAGCAGGTATTTAAATAGATTATATATATTTATCCGTCGCGATCTGACAAAATGTAAGGAGAAATTATTAACAAATCTACAACATGAATTTTGCATTATTTGCAGACGTCTTCAACTTTTAGCAGTTAGACAAAGATAGTAAACTGGAATGGCATATACTTATTTGGAAATAACTAGACTTTCATACAAATTTGCATGAATAAATTTGTTATGCAGAATATGCTTATTTAAGTAATCTTAAAGCCCCACAACTTAATTTTAATAAGTGGTTAAGATGTTTATTAAATCTTAAGTTTTCATCAAATATCAATCTTAGGATTTTTGTTTGTTCTGCATTAGGTATTGTTCTATTACAGATTTTTAAGTGAAAGTAAAATTTCAAAAGTTGCCTAGACGGATCATTATTGCAAAATAAAATATACTTTGATTTAGTATCAAACTCATGAAATATTTGCGCATCGTCAGCAAAAAATTGAGCTGCACCATTATGAATATGGTCTTGTACGTCGGACGTATGTAATTAAAATTGTAACGAGCCAAGTGCCGAACCTTGAGGTACTCCTGATTTAATAGTAGTCATAAATGATTTAATAAAATTTAATGCACGCAAAGCAAAGCCAAGCAAAGAACATTTAGCAATTAGCAATCGGTGGTTTATGGTATCAAACGCTTTTCTTAAATCTAATAACACTAAAGCTCTTGCTTTTCTATGAACCATACTATGAATAACATTATCAGTTAAATTAGCTAGCGCAGTTGTTGTACTGTAACCTTTTCGAAAGAAAGACTGTTGCAAAGGAATTATATTATTATCTATAATATTTTGGACATTATAGGAAGAATAATTGTTGATAAGCAAATCTCCAGCATTCTTAAGTTAATGCCATCCAAACCTGCAGCATTGGATTTTATATTCCTGATAATATCATATAAGGCTTCTATACTAATTAAACTAAAGTTAAAATTGATTGCTTGGTCTTTTTTCCTGCTGCGATAATTAAATATTGAATTCCAATAACTACTATCACTATCTTGAAATAAAGAAGTAAAATAGTCATTTATTCTATGGGGGTTAGTTAAAGCGGAAGGTATGCTTTCGGATTTGGAACTCTGAATTTTCATGGACTTTAAGGAATTAAAAAATTTAGAGGACTTTGACTGTCTACTTAAAAATTGCAGATACGCTGCTTTTTCTCTTCTTGCCGAAGGCTAGTGCAAGGTTTCGAAGTTCTTTATATCTTATCCAGTTACCGTTAGTTTTACATTATTTATATTTATTTAAGGCTTTATTACGCTCTTTAAAAATTATTTAAGAGGATATGTTAACCAGGAAGCTTGTCGCTTACTGACTCTTAACAGTTTGAACCGGACAATAACGATTAAAGAGGCAAATAATTGAGCTAGTTAGATATCTAACTTTACTATCAATATCAGTAAATTCCAATGTATTGTCCCAGAATATGCAAGACAAATCCCGATTCAAAGACAATTGATCTACATTCTTTAAATCTCTGCAGGTAACAACTTTTTGTTGTTTTTTATAATGATCGACAAGTATATCACAAAACATCATTTTGTGGTTGATAAATTGGTCTGCATTGATAGTTCCGGAATTAAGTCATTATTTATCGGTAGTATTCAAAAATACAGGATCAATTAAAGTAGCTGAATGGCTTGTGAAATGCATAGGTTCATCAATAATCTGCGAAAGATCAAAATTATCAAAAAGATTTCTAACCGGATTATTATTATTATTACTTAAATCAACATTTATGTCAGCCAATATAAGATTACCATCATGGCCAGTTATGATATCGGGCAAAATATTGTCTAAAAGTTGGATTGCTTGATTAATATTTTAATTTGGCGGTCTGTATAATACTCCTACACAAAATGACAGGGTAGCGATTTTAAATTGAATACATAAGTGTTCTAGAGAAGGGTCATAACGTGACTGATCAAAGTTAAGAACTTGGCATTGAAAACAAGAACGAATATAAATACCAACACCTCCTCCATGACGGTTTCTATCACTACGAAAGAATGTGAAGCCAGAAATGCTAACATTCGAGTTATTTATAGTTTCAGATAACCACGTTTCTGAAACCGCAATGATGTCGAGATTTTTTTCAATAATTAATGATTCTAAATCAACAAAGTAATAAAGATCGTATATTAACGTGTAAAATTTTTAAAGTCTTTGAACATGCATTTTTTTCTTTTTGATGAAAAAACTCTAGCCATAGTTTATTTTACTTAGAAGATTAGAAACAAATTTTTTGTAAGTAGGACATTGCTCATTATCTGTTTGTTGATTTGTACACCTATTTTTATATCTACTATTAAAATTTTCAACATTTTTAAAAGTAACAAGATCTCAACTACAAGATTTAATAGAATGGTTTCCTGAACAATTGAAACAGCTTCTAGAACTTCTACACTCTTTTTCACGATGACCAAACTTAGCACACTTATAACACTGCACTATGTTAAGTTGATTGGAGATAAATGATTTTTTCCATATGAAGCCTCGAGCAAGCAGCAAATTTCTTAAATCAGGTTCCACTTCAATGACCATTTTATTTTTTTCAAATCTTTTGAATACCGTAATAATTTTTAGATTATTGCTATCAAACCTGACCAAATCATTTTGAGACAGAATATCATCAGCAATTCCTTCTTTATTCAGTTCAGAAGTACTGTCAAGATCAATATTTTTCAAAGCATTCTTGGAAGTCTAGCTTTAGCCTTATCAATGTTATATTTATTTCCCAAATTATCCTGCAAAGTCTCCTTTAATTTATTTAGAGATTGATCATTCCCACAGTAAATAACAACACCATTTTTAATTTTCTGAGTTGCATTTATACACGCATTTATTTTACTAGGCTTGACAGCATGCATAACACTTTTCATAATTTCATTATTATCGGTACAAGTGTTATCAGATTTAATTAGCAGTACTGCTGAATTTGAAGAGTCAGAATTTTTAAATAAAAACGGTCTATCAGTAGGATTCCTTAAATAGTTTAATTCATTTTCATATGTTAATATTTTAACTTTTTGTAGTCTGTTTGAATTTTGATGCTGATCTAATAATTTTTTGTACAAAATTAATTCCCTTTTAAAACACTGCATTTCTTTTTGTACAGTTTGAATATCCCCGCAAGTATTACTATTATTCATTGACTTACTTTCATTCCATGTTTCGTTGCTATCTTCACAAAACCAGAATAGATTATTAGAATCTGTTAGAAATTTATACACCGCCTCCTTTACACCAACACAAACGGAATGATAGTATTCTTCACATTTTTTACATTGTATACACTTTTTAGAAACAACAAAATTCTCAGAGCATTTCGAACACACACGTACGTCGTCCACCATGCTCGGAATGGGGAGTTAACCCGGGAATATCGCATTGGCTCTATACCAATGTCGTGAGACCCAGTGAGTAGCATGTCTTCTGATTACAGATGCATTTAGAACAACACCAACTGCGGTTATGGAAGTTCTGATGGGGCTCCCTCCGTTACACCTAGTAGTGGAAAAAGAGATACTGGCAGTAACCCACAGGCTTGGTATAAACGGTATGGGATGAAAACTTCCAAGGAAAGGATACTATTTCATGATCGCAGAAAAACTAAGAGAAAATCCGCTACTAACTATGCTATCAGACAGAATGCATGTCAGCTCCAATTTTATGAACATACCTGAGAGTGACAAAAAAAGTGAGGTCAGTCAATCAGTCGGATATATAGACGAATCCAGAACATTATTCCGTGCCTTTTAATTGTTTCTCCAGCATACTCTTTACATGTTAGTAGAAAATACCACACGTAGGTTGCTGTATAATTAATTGTTTTTCGGCTTCCTTATCAGCCCGGTCTTCTCTTTATTTCCTTCTCTGCCCTCATGCCCAGGCACCTATTCAAAAGTTATCAGTCAGGATTTCCATTATTTTCATTGCTTTAAGGGATACTTGACTTTTTGTGAGTATTCGGATTGTGTTATTTCTATGAACCTCGCGCGTCATCACATTTATTCAAGCATTTACCTCATTCAGTTTCGCTTGAAAGATCATATCCATAGATCCCAGATTTAGAATGCAAGTTCTTCCTGAGTTCATATGATAGAATCCAGCACCTATGCTCTCATCTAGATGGAACTTTCGGGACTATGACAGTCAAAAAGGTCCACCCAAGAGCAGAGACAATCTGCTAGGACGCCTAAATAGATGGTAACTTAAAACTACACTAGGTGTCCTAGAAGAAGACGGAACTCCTCTTCCTCTGCTGTTGCTGGGACCTGAAAAGGGAAATGGAATGGCACTTTGGGGTATAGTATCCTGAACCCAAAGAGATACCGAAAGTTAACATCAGAACTATTCTAGACTTTGTCAAAATTACTAGTCTGATGTGAAAACTGGCGGGGTACAATACGCCTAGAGCCTCAGTCAGTGCAGGTGAAATCTCGCACTCCATATTAGGCTAAAAAAAACCCTTCATGATATACAGTGTGTCCGTAAAGTATGGAACAAATTCATTTTTAGCTAAACAAGCCATTTTAAGAAATATTCCTGAAACACGTCGATCTTTGATTTTAATTTACCGTATTTTAAAATAATAATCTAATATACAGGGTGGATTACTTTCGAGTAATGAAGTCACCGTAATTTTTTTTTTAATGGAACACCCCCATTTGGTTTCAATTTTCGGATTACTCTAGCTGAGCTGATTCCAAAAATGTATCACATGTTGATTCCAATAGGTACAGGGTGGACAAAAATACATTAGTTTTGTGTGTGCTCATAAAGTAACGCGTAACATTCTTCATTAGTTAAATTAACAATATTATCAAAAATAATTATTGTCTAGCGGACAGAATATGATGAAATACATGACTTTATAAATGTTCGCACTGCAGCCCTTGCTGTATTTGACAGTAACCCAATCGGTGTACAAATTCTTGTTGAACCTTTTTTATTGTGTCTTGAGAAATATTGTTTGTTGCTGTCCGAATTCTCTCTTCTAATTCTTGAATATTTGCTGGTTTCGTTTGATACACAACATTCTTCAGATGGCCCCACATAAAATAATCCAAAGGATTGAAATGTGGTGACCTCACTGGCCATTCAATAGATCCACGTCTGACAATCCACCTGTTCGGAAAAATTTCATCTAGGTACCTTCTAACATCTACAGCATCCTGTTGAAACCATAAGCTTTCATCAAAATCTCCAGGATTACGTCTGCTGCGAAACAAATTACGTAAAGTAGGCATGAGATACCCCCTTAAAAACTCAAGGTACTTTGCCCCGTTTAAATTAGAGAGGGTCTCTGTGACATTTATCCATCATTTCTTCGCAAAATTGGATTTTCTTCTATCGGGATCATCTTCGTTTAATTCCTGCACAAGTTTGATTTTATAAGGATGCCATTTTTCAAGCTTTAATAGTTTGTGTACCGTTGTTTTGCTAACACCGATATAGCGACTAACTTTACGCACATAATTGTGCGCATATTCTTCAAAACTAAGTAAAACATCTAATGCTGTATCAGCATTTGCAGACGGACGACCTGATTTGCGTGCATTTTCAACCGTACCAGTTTCTCGAAATTTCTTTTCTATCTTACTGACTGTTGAACGGCGTTATAGGTCTTTCTGGATATTTATCATTAAACAAATTGCTCACTTCCATCTGAGTTCGCGATCTGTCTCCACGCCCAATCATCATAAGTATTTCAATTTTTTGTTTTACACTTAACTCCATTTCTACTTCAAATTAAATCTAAGCAATAATTAAAACATCCACGAATACCAAAAATATTGCAGTACTAAACTGTCACTGAACATCAATAAATTACCAAACAAATAATGACATTTCACAAAAACTAGACGACTATGTTTTTTTTTTTAATTGATAAGAAATAATTTCTCGTTACACGCGTTACTTTATGAGCACACTCAAAACTATTGTATTTTTGTCCACCCTGATACATTTTGGAATCAGCTTAGCTAGTGTAATCCGAAAATTAAAACAAAATGGGGGTGTTCCATTAAAAAAAAATGACGGTGACTTCATTACTCGAAAGTAATTCACCCTGTATATGAGATTATTATTTTAAAATACGGTATATTAAAATCAAAAATCGACGTGTTTCAGGATTATTTCTTAAAATGGCCTGTTTAACTAAAAATGAATTTGTTCCATACTTTACGGACACACTGTATAAATATAAATTTTACACACTCGGTATTATCTAATTAATTTAATTTATATGGAATACTACCTCCATTATTTATTTTTATTTGTTTTTGAAAATTCATTTTCGCAGTGTGAATGCTGCAAAAAGGTAATATGCAGTATAATTAATTTTTGCAAATCCGCTTACACCGAGTTCTTATTGTTTCGTTGATTAATGATTAATTTTTCGTTGTCTAACAAGAGGCGACAAATTTAATTTTAATTATTCTTGTTTCTTGCATCTCGGAATAAAATAGAGTTTTACAACAAATAGAAGCAAATTTCTATACAAACATTTAATGACTATTTTAATGAGATTCGAGTGAAATTTTTGAGTAGGAAAATGGTTTAACTCTTATTTTGTACATCAACATCAACCAAAATTGTTGTACTCGTATTGTTATTTTATATTCTTATTCTAATTTTATGTTGATAATATTTCTGTTTTAAATTATTACTTTTTTATTCTTCACTATCAAAGAAAAAGATAATTGGTTGGCGCCCTAAATAAATGATAATATTGTTGCCTTCATATAAAAAAAATTGATTATAAAGTATACAATGTTGAAGAACATCGTCACCACTAACCAAAACTAAACTTGTTAAAACACTCTACGTACGGAGTTAATGATAAACTATAAATTATACAGACTATTCATTTTTTTTTGGTTTCTAATTTTTATCAAAGTTTTGGTTTTCATCAATGTTTAAATTCTTCTGAAATCTAATCTAAATTTTTTAATTGATTGGTTAAAGATTTTTTTTTTGTTAAATCTAATCTAAATTTTTTAATTGATTGGTTAAAGATTTTTTTTTGTTACAGGTAAGTCAACTTACACCATCAAGATTATTTTGAATTATGAGTAAGTACTAACCTAAATGTAACAAATTTACGTAGGTAAATAGCCTAATATGTTTTAGTTATCTGATGTCTTTTGATTGAAATAAAAGATATATTTTCATTTTCAAACTGTAAATTTGAATTTTTTTTGCGATTTATTAGAAATAAAAGGCCTAAGATTTTTTTCAGATATTTATCCAGCAGTGTCGCAAATATTTCTATAAGATATAATTTTTTTTTATTAAGAGGGGCTCCATACTCATTTGAAATGATTTTATCTCCTGTTTCCATGTCTTACGTCCGATTTTCATAATTTTTTTTAGCTGATTTAGAAATACATTTATTTTCCGGGAAAGTATTTTTTTGCTTTTATTATGAACAACATATCAATATCAACATATCAATATGGTCTAGAATTAAATTTACCGAAACTGAAGTATTTTTTTTTATAAACTTTGGTAAATTTTTCATTTTTAAATGATGATAAATAAACCTCAGGGAAGTAAAATAAAAAGTGTATTTTATCACCGTTGATTAGTAGCGCCAACTAACAATAGGTAAAGTAATTAGGAAGCGCCAAGTAATATCAGAGTCTTCCGTTCTAGGGTACGGAAAGATTTTATTTTTATTTGTTTTTGGTATTTTGATTGTGGTTCGGTATAATGGTGAGACGTAAATTTACTAAAATGATAATGAGACATATATTTATTATAAATTCACTTTCACACGGAAAAAACAGGTTTAGTGAACCTAGCAAAATAAGTTTTGCTGATACGCTATTGTTGCGGTCTCTAAAAAAATCAGTTATAGAAACAAGTAGGTCGTATCAACAACAAAACACATTTAGTAATGGTAGCAAAAAAATATACCAACAAAGTTGGTTAAATTTCTAGTGGTACTAACTGAAATATGAGTCATGCGCACTTGATCTTGAGTAGACATTCTTACAAACTATAGCTTAGTATTCTTAGCAAAATATTTTTGTTTTGGAGACTATTTGAGAGTTCAGTTGTTGAGTATCACGTGACATTTATTAACCAATACTAAGCTTGTAACACAAATTACGTTACCGTGTTGTCAGGTTTTCAGGGTATAAAGTTTTGGTTTTAAATAAATAATTAAATTACCGAAACGAGATACTTATATAATGACTATTTTTTCTCTTTTTCTTTAAAAACACATAGTATACGAAAATTTAAAATGTTTTTTAGTGTATTAATAGGTATAGCAATATAAATTTAATTTTTTTTTTTGGAAATTTCAGAAAATTTCAAGTACCTACCTGATACTTCCAACATTTTTACATATGTTTCAATACTGATATAATGAAAATATAGGTATTGAGTACAATAAACTTTCTGAAAATAATAAATACATTAATTTTAAAATAAAATTTCGTTACCATATGTCTAAGATTACGAGTAAATGAATAAATTTGGCAACCTCGTCGCTTGTTGGCTAGTAAAAAACCGCCAACGTGTCAGGTGCGTATGTGAAATGTGCCTTTTTAGTTTCGCGCATAGAGTAAGTTGGTTTCGCGTTTCTCTATATGTGTGTGTGAAGGACAGTGAAGGTGTGTTTTAATTAGTTGCTGGTGTGTTTTCCAGAATATTTTTGGTATGGAAATTGAAATCGAAAATATTTGAAATTAACATCAATCATAATGTATATTTTGGAGTTTATGCTAAAAACTTGTATGACCCATTTCCTGCCCATGTTGTACATATGAATAACAAGAATTATGTAACTTTATGTTGTTATTTTAGTTAATATTTCACATTTTACAATTTTTTCTTTAAAAAATTAAATATGTTCTAATAAACTTCTTTTACATTAAATTATTCCTGCAATTTGGACTATAAGACAAATTATTCTATATAATATAAATCATAACTTGTATACCTTTGTTATAAATCAATGGATGTTATACAATTTAATTTTCATTTTCATGCTTTTAAAGTTACCATCTAAAGACCTGTATGACCCATTTCCTGCCCATGTTGTATTATGTAACTTGTTGATATTTCACGTTTTATATGTTTTTATTAAAAAAATAAATTTTGTTCTGATATAGCCTTTTTTTACATTAAATCAAATTAATATACCTCAACTGTGGATGATCAAACATGCTTTTATTTATCTGGCCCAATACCTTCTTAATATAACTGGTGTGTATAACTTTATCATTAAATTATAATATTTAAACAATATTTTTTATTTAGGAACCGACCTACTATAGATTATTGGTTAATTTGGTTAGTAGTACCTACTAAAGGTATTGCTGGTGCTTACTAGACCAGTGGCTGTGATTAAAATAATATAGTAATAATTACAAATTTTATGAGTAGTGTACACTGCACACTCTTGTTATAAATATTATACTTTTGTTATCCGCTATGAAGATATTCAGTGATAAACACTGCTTAAATCAATAAATACGACAAAACAAATCAGTAATATCCACTAAGTCGTGGTATTTAGCAAAATGACAATCAGTACTTGCCACTGAAAAAATTAGTAACGTCCACTAAATAGTGCTACATAGCAAAATGACAGTCAGTTACTAATACAATCTCAATCAGTAGTACTTACTAAACACATTAATGTTGGACACTAAGTTGATGTTGGTAAATTAATTTGCTATGTGTACTAAACATTTAGCTGTCCCTATAGCGACAAAATTATTTTGCTGTGATTACTGAATTTTAGTAATCTTAGCAAATTATTTTTTTCCGTGCACGTACTATTTCTCTTCATTGTCCGGATTTTTTATGTGATTTTGCAATTACGGGAAAAATGAAATAAACTAAGGGAGTTAATAAAAGATTCTTGAATGTTTTTTTTTTTAAGAATTTTTAAGGATTTATGAAGAACTAGCTTTTGCCCGCGACTCCGTCCGCGTTGATGTCGGAATAAACAAAAGTTTTCTGTACCCGTTTACTTCCCCCCGGTTTTTTAAACTTTTATGCCCATTTTTACACCTCCAAGTGGAGTTATATCAAGTGTTATATCAAATTCAAATTTCAAAACCTTTTTTTATAATCTTATGTTTTTTTAATAGTTTTATGTGACCTACTTTTATACCAATGGCAAGGTTTTCAGGTCGAAGTAAATAATTCATACCGATAGATATTTATCTATATTTTACAGGAAAGACACTGATAGACAATCATCTACATTTTACACAAAAAATAAAATTAAGTTACAGTTTTATTAAAAACTGAAGTACATGTTTGTTTATCTATCAAAGGAAATATACATACCAATTTTTAAGTGAATATTTTTTGTATGGTTTTCTTGGACCTCTCCCCTTCATTTTTAAAAATAGATTTCTTTAGGAGAATATATGTACCAATTTTCAAGCGTCTATAACCAGTTATAGTGTTTGAGATATTCAATGTTCAATACAAAATTCATCACATAGTTTTAAAAGTAGGGTAGGGAAACAGATATAAGAAGGAAACTTTTATTTATTCCAATATCAACGCGGGCGAATTATGATGAAAATAAGGAAATTTCGTACGCCCATAAAAACTAAGCACAAAGTGTCTGTTAAGGGGTGACATCCACCTCTAAATTGACGTACAATTGAAAAATGCTGGGAGTTTTTTTTTACTTTTTTATGTAAGTTCAAATGAAGGGAGTAATAAAATTAACAAAAGTTGTTTTCATCCCCTTAATCGATTTAAAATCCGACTAACACGTAGACATTGATTTGAGATAATTAATTTATACTTTCTTTCCTATTTCTTTCCTATTTCTAATTAATTTACTTGGAGACAAATAATAAAAAATATTAGCACTCCCTCTAAAGGAACCCCTTAAAGTGGGAATTTTCAAAATTCCTTTCTTAGGTTAGGTTAGGTTAGTGTTTCCCTACACTACTAAAGGAAACTACCCTGAAAATTTCACGTATCTATCACCTTTGGTTTAGGCTGTGCGTTGATTGTCAGTCAGTCAGTCAGCTACACTACAATTTTATATATATAGATACATAAGTTTCAATTTTAACTTAATGAAGGTAGTGGTCTTTAAGTATTTATAATACTGGGATTTAGTAATATCTAAATTAAAAACTACATATCTTGGTTGTCTTTACACCAAAGGCAAATATCGTAGATGATGGCAAATGAAAAGGAATTTGAACTGGAGAATATTATCGGAAAAAAAAATTGGAGTTAAAAAAATTGACGTACTTTTGGATTTTGTAATATTTCTAACAGTTAGCAAGCTGTTAAAATGCTTTGATACTCTATCTCAATTTAGGGGTGGGTTCTGATCTAATTAATAAAAAAATCATAAAATTTAACAAAAATATAAATATTTAATCAATTTTTTAATATCCTGTCCAGACAATACGTTTAATTTACTTTCACTTCTTCCCACTACGTTTATGATACGACTGACTCCGCTTCCTACTGAAAATTTCTTCTTTATTCTTCCAAAATTTCAAATGTATGCCTCATTCTGTTTTCAAATCTTCAAAATTATTTTTCTGTCCATTTTTTTATCTAATTAAACTTTTATTACACCATGAAATAAAACAATTTAATCCTATAATTCATTCTGATATCATAACCTTATTAAAAGTTTCTTTAAATCAAAATTATTTTCATTAAGGCCCTTGCACGTACATTTACACAAGAAATAAGCAGTTAAAAATAAAAAATAAAATTTGACAGATCGTTATCACTCCACGATTAGTTATCAAGCAAGGCACGTTAAAAAATAAGAATTAAGAAATAATACATATGAAATAATTTTTTCCGTAAAGATGAAAATTTTATTTCTGGCCAATGAAAAACAGCACTTGGACCATTTGGCAGTTAGCTGCTAAGATATTGAGCTATCGCATTTATCTATTTTTGTGGGTTTGTAGATTCTTTTTAATTGTAGAATAAAAATAAATATGAGTGAAGATCACAGTTATACTACAGTTATTATTTAACTAACTACAATTTCTCCATCTTTTATTTTTCTTTTTTCACTTAATAATAAAAATCCTCGCACCGTAAAACTACCATTTTGTTGTTCGATTTCGATTTCGCTGTTCGATTTCGCTGTTCGATTTCGAAGTTGGATTTCGTTGTTCTATTTCGTTGTTCTAATTCGTTGTTCGATTTCGTTGTTCGATTTCGTTGTTCGATTTCGTTGTTCGATTCGTTATTCGATTTCGTTGTTCGATTTCGTTGTTCGATTTCGTTGTTCCATTTCGTTGTTCGATTTCGTTGTTCGATTTCGTTGTTCGATTTCGTTGTTCGATTTCGTTGTTCGATTTCGTTGTTAGATTTCGTTGTTCGTTGTTAGATTTCGTTGTTCGATTTCGTTGTTCGATTTCGTTGTTAGGTTTCGTTGTTCGTTGTTAGATTTCGTTGTTCGTTGTTAGATTTCGTTGTTCTTTGTTCGATTTCGTGGTTCGAATTCGTTGTTCGAATTCGTTGTTCGATTTCGTTGTTCGATTTCGTTGTTCGATTTCGTTGTTCGATTTCGTTGTTCGATTTCGTTGTTCGATTTCGTTGTTCGATTTCGTTGTTCGATTTCGTTGTTCGATTTCGTTGTTCAATTTCGTTGTTCGATTTCGTTGTTCGATTTTGAAGTTCGATTTCGTTGTTCGATTTCGTTGTTCGATTTCGTTGTTCGATTTCGTTGTTCGATTTCGTTGTCCGATTCCGTTGTTCGATTTAGTTGTTCGTTTTCGTTGTTCGATATTGTTGTATGATTTCGTGGTTCGATTTCGTTGTTCGATTGCGTTGTTCCATTTCGTTGTTCTATTTCGTGGTTCGATTTCGTGGTTTCAGTTTGTTGTTCGATTTCGATTTCGCTGTTCGATTTCGAAGTTCGATTTCGTTGTTCTATTTCGTTGATCTAATTCGTTGTTCGATTTCGTTGTTCTATTTCGTTGTTCGATTTCGTTGTTCGATTCGTTATTCGATTTCGTTGTTCGATTTCATTGTTCGATTTCGTTGTCCGATTCCGTTGTTCGATTTCGCTGTTCGTTTTCGTTGTTCGATATTGTTGTATGATTTCGTGGTTCGATTTCGTTGTTCGATTGCGTTGTTCCATTTCGTTGTTCTATTTCGTGGTTCGATTTCGTGGTTTCAGTTTGTTGTTCGATTTCGATTTCGCTGTTCCTTTTCGTAGTTAGATTTCGTTGTTCTATTTCGTTGTTCTAATTCGTTGTTCGATTTCGTTGTTCGATTTCGTTGTTCGATTTCGTTGTTCGATTTCGTTGTTCGATTCGTTATTCGATTTCGTTGTTCGATTTCGTTGTTCGATTTCGTTGTTCCATTTCGTTGTTCGATTTCGTTGTTCGATTTCGTTGTTCGATTTCGTTGTTAGATTTCGTTGTTCGATTTCGTTGTTAGATTTCGTTGTTCGTTGTTAGATTTCGTTGTTCGATTTCGTTGTTCGATTTTGTTGTTCGATTTCGTTGTTCGATTTCGTTGTTCGATTTCGTTGTTCGATTTCGTTGTTCGATTTCGTTGTTCGATTTCGTTGTTCGATTTCGTTGTTCGATTTCGTTGTTCGATTTCGTTGTTCGATTTCGTTGTTCGATTTCGTTGTTCGATTTCGTTGTTCGATTTCGTTGTTCGATTTCGTTGTTCGATTTCGTTCGATTTCGTTGTTCCATTTCGTTGTTCGATTTCGTTGTTCGATTTCGTTGTTCGATTTCGTTGTTCGATTTCGTTGTTCGATTTCGTTGTTCGATTTCGTTGTTCGATTTCGTTGTTCGATTTCGTTGTTCGATTTCGTTGTTCGATTTCGTTGTTCGATTTCGTTGTTCGATTTCGTTGTTCGATTTCGTTGTTCGATTTCGTTGTTCGATTTCGTTGTTCGATTTCGTTGTTCGATTTCGAAGTTCGCTTTCGTTGTTCGATTTCGTTGTTCGATTTCGTTGTTCGATTTCGTTGTTCGATTTCGTTGTTCGATTTCGTTGTTCGATTTCGTTGTTCGATTTCGTTGTTCGAATTCGTTGTTCGAATTCGTTGTTCGAATTCGTTGTTCGATTTCGTTGTTCGATTTCGTTGTTCGATTTCGTTGTTCGATTTCGTTGTTCGATTTCGTTGTTCGATTTCGTTGTTCGATTTCGTTGTTCGATTTCGTTGTTCGATTTCGTTGTTCGATTTCGTTGTTCGATTTCGTTGTTCGATTTCGTTGTTCGATTTCGTTGTTCGATTTCGTTGTTCGATTTCGTTGTTCGATTTCGAAGTTCGCTTTCGTTGTTCGATTTCGTTGTTCGATTTCGTTGTTCGATTTCGTTCGATTTCGTTCGATTTCGTTGTTCGATTTCGTTGTTCGATTTCGTTCGATTTCGTTGTTAGATTTTGTTGTTCTTTGTTCGATTTCGTTGTTCGATTTCGTTGTTCGATTTTGAAGTTCGATTTCGTTGTTCGATTTCGTTGTTCGATTTCGTTGTTCGATTTCGTTGTCCGATTCCGTTGTTCGATTTCGTTGTTCGTTTTCGTTGTTCGATATTGTTGTATGATTTCGTTGTTCGATTTCGTTGTTCGAATTCGTTGTTCGAATTCGTTGTTCGATTTCGTTGTTCGATTTCGTTGTTCGATTTCGTTGTTCGATTTCGTTGTTCGATTTCGTTGTTCGATTTCGTTGTTCGATTTCGTTGTTCGATTTCGTTGTTCGATTTCGTTGTTCGATTTCGTTGTTCGATTTCGTTGTTCGATTTCGAAGTTCGATTTCTTTGTTCGATTTCGTTGTTTGAATTCGTGTTCGATTTCGTTGATCGATTTCGTTGTTCGATTTTCTTTGTTCGATTTGATTGTTCGATTTCGTTGATCGATTTCGTTTTTCGATTTCGTTGTTCGATTTCGTTGCTCGATTTCGTTGTTCGATTTCGTGGTTCGAATTCGTTGTTCGTTGTTAGATTTCGTTGTTCTTTGTTCGATTTCGTGGTTCGATTTCGTTGTTCGATTTCGAAGTTCGATTTCGTTATTCGATTTCTTTGTTCGATTTCGTTGTTCGATTTCGTTGTTCGATTTCGTTGTTCGATTTCGTTGTTCGATTTCGTTGTTCGATTTCATTGTTCGATTTCGTTGTTCGATTTCGTTGTTCGATTTCGTTGTTCGATTTCTTTGTTCGATTTCGTTGTTCGATTTCGTTGTTCGAATTCGTTGTTCGAATTCGTTGTTCGATTTCGTTGTTCGATTTCGTTGTTCGATTTCGAAGTTCGATTTCGTTGTTCGATTTCGTTGTTCGATTTCGTTGTTCGATTTCGTTCGATTTCGTTGTTCGAATTCGTTGTTCGATTTCGTTGTTCGAATTCGTTGTTCGATTTCGTTGTTCGATTTCGTTGTTCGATTTCGTTGTTCGATTTCGTTGTTCGATTTCGTTGTTTGAATTCGTTTCGATTTCGTTGATCGATTTCGTTGTTCGATTTTCTTTGTTCCATTTGATTGATCGATTTCGTTGATCGATTTCGTTTTTCGATTTCGTTGTCCGATTTCATTGTTCGATTTCGTTGTTCGATTTCGTGGTTCGAATTCGTTGTTCGTTGTTAGATTTCGTTGTTCGTTGTTAGATTTCGTTGTTCTTTGTTCGATTTCGTGGTTCGAATTCGTTGTTCGAATTCGTTGTTCGATTTCGTTGTTCGATTTCGTTGTTCGATTTTGTTGTTCGATTTCGTTGTTCGATTTCGTTGTTCGATTTCGTTGTTCGATTTCGTTGTTCGATTTCGTTGTTCGATTTCGAAGTTCGATTTCGTTGTTCGATTTCGTTGTTCGATTTCGTTGTTCGATTTCGTTGTTCGATTTCGTTGTTCGAATTCGTTGTTCGATTTCGTTGTTCGATTTCGAAGTTCGATTTCGTTGTTCGATTTCGTTGTTCGATTTCGTTGTTCGATTTCGTTGTTCGATTTCGTTGTTCGATTTCGTTGTTCGATTTCGTTGTTCGATTTCGTTGTTCGATTTCGTTGTTCGATGTCGTTTGAATTCGTTGTTCGAATTCGTTGTTCGAATTCGTTGTTCGATTTCGTTGTTCGATTTCGTTGTTCGATTTCGTTGTTCGATTTCGTTGTTCGATTTCGTTGTTCGATTTTGTTGTTCGATTTCGTTGTTCGATTTCGTTGTTCGATTTAGTTGTTCGATTTCGTTGTTCGATTCGTTGTTCGATTTTGAAGTTCGATTTCGTTGTTCGATTTCGTTGTTCGATTTCGTTGTTCGATTTCGTTGTTCGATTTCGTTGTCCGATTCCGTTGTTCGATTTCGTTGTTCGTTTGCGTTGTTCGATATTGTTGTATGATTTCGTGGTTCGATTTCGTTGTTCGATTGCGTTGTTCCATTTCGATGTTCTATTTCGTGGTTCGATTTCGTGGTTTCAGTTTGTTGTTCGATTTCGATTTCGCTGTTCGATTTCGAAGTTGGATTTCGTTGTTCTATTTCGTTGTTCTAATTCGTTGTTCGATTTCGTTGTTCGATTTCGTTGTTCGATTTCGTTGTTCGATTCGTTATTCGATTTCGTTGTTCGATTTCGTTGATCGATTTCGTTATTCGATTTTCTTTGTTCGATTTCGTTGTTCGATTTCGTGGTTCGAATTCGTTGTTCGAATTCGTTGTTCGATTTCGTTGTTCGATTTCGTTGTTCGATTTCGTTGTTCGATTTCGTTGTTCGATTTCGTTGTTCGATTTCGTTGTTCGATTTCGTTGTTCGATTTCGTTGTTCGATTTCGTTGTTCGATTTCGAAGTTCGATTTCGTTGTTCGATTTCGTTGTTCGAATTCGTTGTTCGAATTCGTTGTTCGATTTCGTTGTTCGATTTCGTTGTTCGATTTTGAAGTTCGATTTCGTTGTTCGATTTCGTTGTTCGATTTCGTTGTTCGATTTCGTTGTTCGATTTCGTTGTTCGATTTCGTTGTTCGATTTCGAAGTTCAATTTCGTTGTTCGATTTCGTTGTTCGATTTCGTTGTTCGATTTCGTTCGATTTCGTTGTTCGAATTCGTTGTTCGATTTCGTTGTTCGAATTCGTTGTTCGATTTCGTTGTTCGATTTCGTTGATTGATTTCGTTGTTCGATTTTCTTTGTTCGATTTGATTGTTCGATTTCGTTGATCGATTTCGTTTTTCGATTTCGTTGTTCGATTTCATTGTTCGATTTCGTTGTTCGATTTCGTGGTTCGAATTCGTTGTTCGAATTCGTTGTTCGTTGTTAGATTTCGTTGTTCGTTGTTAGATTTCGTTGTTCTTTGTTCGATTTCGTGGTTCGAATTCGTTGTTCGATTTCGTTGTTCGATTTCGTTGTTCGATTTTGTTGTTCGATTTCGTTGTTCGATTTAGTTGTTCGATTTCGTTGTTCAATTTCGTTGTTCGATTTCGTTGTTCGATTTCGAAGTTCGATTTCGTTGTTCGATTTCGTTGTTCGATTTCGTTGTTCGATTTCGTTGTTCGATTTCGTTGTTCGATTTCGAAGTTCGATTTCGTTGTTCGATTTCGTTGTTCGATTTCGTTGTTCGATTTCGTTGTTCGATTTCGTTGTTCGATTTCGTTGTTCGATTTCGTTGTTCGATTTCGAAGTTCGATTTCGTTGTTCGATTTCGTTGTTCGATTTCGTTGTTCGATTTCGTTGTTCGATTTCGTTCGATTTCGTTGTTCGAATTCGTTGTTCGATTTCGTTGTTCGAATTCGTTGTTCGATTTCGTTGTTCGATTTCGTTGTTCGATTTCGTTGTTCGATTTCGTTGTTCGATTTCGTTGTTCGATTTCGTTGTTTGAATTCGTTTCGATTTCGTTGATCGATTTCGTTGTTCGATTTTCTTTGTTCCATTTGATTGATCGATTTCGTTGATCGATTTCGTTTTTCGATTTCGTTGTCCGATTTCATTGTTCGATTTCGTTGTTCGATTTCGTGGTTCGAATTCGTTGTTCGTTGTTAGATTTCGTTGTTCGTTGTTAGATTTCGTTGTACTTTGTTCGATTTCGTGGTTCGAATTCGTTGTTCGAATTCGTTGTTCGATTTCGTTGTTCGATTTCGTTGTTCGATTTTGTTGTTCGATTTCGTTGTTCGATTTCGTTGTTCGATTTCGTTGTTCGATTTCGAAGTTCGATTTCGTTGTTCGATTTCGTTGTTCGATTTCGTTGTTCGATTTCGTTGTTCGATTTCGTTGTTCGATTTCGTTGTTCGATTTCGTTGTTCGATTTCGTTGTTCGATTTCGTTGTTCGATTTCGAAGTTCGATTTCGTTGTTCGATTTCGTTGTTCGATTTCGTTGTTCGATTTCGTTGTTCGATTTCGTTGTTCGATTTCGTTGTTCGATGTCGTTCGAATTCGTTGTTCGAATTCGTTGTTCGAATTCGTTGTTCGATTTCGTTGTTCGATTTCGTTGTTCGATTTCGTTGTTCGATTTCGTTGTTCGATTTCGTTGTTCGATTTCGTTGTTCGATTTTGTTGTTCGATTTCGTTGTTCGATTTCGTTGTTCGATTTAGTTGTTCGATTTCGTTGTTCGATTCGTTGTTCGATTTTGAAGTTCGATTTCGTTGTTCGATTTCGTTGTTCGATTTCGTTGTTCGATTTCGTTGTCCGATTCCGTTGTTCGATTTCGTTGTTCGTTTGCGTTGTTCGATATTGTTGTATGATTTCGTGGTTCGATTTCGTTGTTCGATTGCGTTGTTCCATTTCGATGTTCTATTTCGTGGTTCGATTTCGTGGTTTCAGTTTGTTGTTCGATTTCGATTTCGTTGTTCGATTTCGTTGTTCGATTTCGTTGTTCGATTTCGTTGTTCGATTTCGTTGTTCGATTTCGTTGTTCGATTTCGTTGTTCGATTTCGTTGTTCGATTTCGTTGTTCGATTTCGAAGTTCGATTTCGTTGTTCGATTTCGTTGTTCGAATTCGTTGTTCGAATTCGTTGTTCGATTTCGTTGTTCGATTTCGTTGTTCCATTTCGTTGTTCCATTTCGTTGTTCCATTTCGTTGTTCCATTTCGTTGTTCCATTTCGTTGTTCGATTTCGTTGTTTGAATTCGTGTTCGATTTCGTTGATCGATTTCGTTGATCGATTTCGTTGTTCGATTTTCTTTGTTCGATTTCGTTGTTCGATTTCGTGGTTCGAATTCGTTGTTCGAATTCGTTGTTCGATTTCGTTGTTCGATTTCGTTGTTCGATTTCGTTGTTCGATTTCGTTGTTCGATTTCGTTGTTCGATTTCGTTGTTCGAATTCGTTGTTCGATTTCGTTGTTCGATTTTGAAGTTCGATTTCGTTGTTCGATTTCGTTGTTCGATTTCGTTGTTCGATTTCATTGTTCGATTTCGTTGTTCGATTTCGTTGTTCGATTTCGTTGTTCGATTTAGTTGTCCGATTCCGTTGTTCGATTTCGTTGTTCGTTTTCGTTGTTCGATATTGTTGTATGATTTCGTGGTTCGATTTCGTTGTTCGATTGCGTTGTTCCATTTCGTTGTTCTATTTCATTGTTCTATTTCGTGGTTCGATTTCGTGGTTTCAGTTTGTTGTTCGATTTCGATTTCGCTGTTCGATTTCGAAGTTGGATTTCGTTGTTCTATTTCGTTGTTCTAATTCGTTGTTCGATTTCGTTGTTCGATTTCGTTGTTCGATTCGTTATTCGATTTTGTTGTTCGATTTCGTTGTTCGATTTCGTTGTTCCATTTCGTTGTTCGATTTCGTCGTTCGATTTCGTTGTTCGATTTCGTTGTTCGATTTCGTTGTTAGATTTCGTTGTTCGTTGTTAGATTTCGTTGTTCTTTGTTCGATTTCGTTGTTCGATTTCGTTGTTCGATTTTGAAGTTCGATTTCGTTGTTCGATTTCGTTGTCCGATTTCGTTGTCCAAATCCGTTGTTCGATTTCGTTGTTCGTTTTCGTTGTTCGATATTGTTGTCTGATTTCGTTGTTCGAATTCGTTGTTCGAATTCGTTGTTCGATTTCGTTGTTCGATTTCGTTGTTCGATTTCGTTGTTCGATTTCGTTGTTCGATTTCGTTGTTCGATTTCGTTGTTCGATTTCGTTGTTCGATTTCGTTGTTCGATTTCGTTGTTCGATTTCGTTGTTCGATTTCGTTGTTCGATTTCGTTGTTCGATTTCGTTGTTCGATTTCGTTGTTCGATTTCGTTGTTCGATTTCGTTGTTCGATTTCGAAGTTCGATTTCGTTGTTCGATTTCGTTGTTTGAATTCGTGTTCGATTTCGTTGATCGATTTCGTTGTTCGATTTTCTTTGTTCGATTTGATTGTTCGTTTTCCTTGGTCGATTTCGTTTTTCGATTTCGTTGTTCGATTTCGTTGCTCGATTTCGTTGTTCGATTTCGTGGTTCGAATTCGTTGTTCGTTGTTAGATTTCGTTGTTCTTTGTTCGATTTCGTGGTTCGATTTCGTTGTTCGATTTCGAAGTTCGATTTCGTTATTCGATTTCGTTGTTCGATTTCGTTGTTCGATTTCGTTGTTCGATTTCGTTGTTCGATTTCGTTGTTCGATTTCGTTGTTCGATTTCGTTGTTCGATTTCATTGTTCGATTTCGTTGTTGGATTTCGTTGTTCGATTTCTTTGTTCGATTTCGTTGTTCGATTTCGTTGTTCGAATTCGTTGTTCGAATTCGTTGTTCGATTTCGTTGTTCGATTTCGTTGTTCGATTTCGAAGTTCGATTTCGAAGTTCGATTTCGTTGTTCGATTTCGTTGTTCGATTTCGTTGTTCGATTTCGTTCGATTTCGTTGTTCGAATTCGTTGTTCGATTTCGTTGTTCGAATTCGTTGTTCGATTTCGTTGTTAGATTTCGTTGTTCGTTGTTAGATTTCGTTGTTCTTTGTTCGATTTCGTTGTTCGATTTCGTTGTTCGATTTTGAAGTTCGATTTCGTTGTTCGATTTCGTTGTCCGATTTCGTTGTCCAAATCCGTTGTTCGATTTCGTTGTTCGTTTTCGTTGTTCGATATTGTTGTCTGATTTCGTTGTTCGAATTCGTTGTTCGAATTCGTTGTTCGATTTCGTTGTTCGATTTCGTTGTTCGATTTCGTTGTTCGATTTCGTTGTTCGATTTCGTTGTTCGATTTCGTTGTTCGATTTCGTTGTTCGATTTCGTTGTTCGATTTCGTTGTTCGATTTCGTTGTTCGATTTCGTTGTTCGATTTCGTTGTTCGATTTCGTTGTTCGATTTCGTTGTTCGATTTCGTTGTTCGATTTCGTTGTTCGATTTCGTTGTTCGATTTCGTTGTTCGATTTCGTTGTTCGATTTCGTTGTTCGATTTCGTTGTTCGATTTCGTTGTTCGATTTCGAAGTTCGATTTCGTTGTTCGATTTCGTTGTTCGATTTCGTTGTTCGATTTCGTTGTTCGATTTCGTTGTTCGATTTCGTTGTTCGATGTCGTTCGATTTCGTTGTTCGATTTCGTTGTTCGATTTCGTTGTTCGATTTCATTGTTCGATTTCGTTGTTCGATTTCGTTGTTCGATTTCGTTCGATTTCGTTGTTCGAATTCGTTGTTCGATTTCGTTGTTCGAATTCGTTGTTCGATTTCGTTGTTCGATTTCGTTGTTCGATTTCGTTGTTCGATTTCGTTGTTCGATTTCGTTGTTCGATTTCGTTGTTCGATTTCGTTGTTCGATTTCGTTGTTCGATTTCGTTGTTCGATTTCGTTGTTCGATTTCGTTGTTCGATTTCGTTGTTCGATTTCGTTGTTCGATTTCGAAGTTCGATTTCGTTGTTCGATTTCGTTGTTCGATTTCGTTGTTCGATTTCGTTGTTCGATTTCGTTGTTCGATTTCGTTGTTCGATGTCGTTCGATTTCGTTGTTCGATTTCGTTGTTCGATTTCGTTGTTCGATTTCATTGTTCGATTTCGTTGTTCGATTTCGTTGTTCGATTTCGTTCGATTTCGTTGTTCGAATTCGTTGTTCGATTTCGTTGTTCGAATTCGTTGTTCGATTTCGTTGTTCGATTTCGTTGTTCGATTTCGTTGTTCGATTTCGTTGTTCGATTTCGTTGTTCGATTTCGTTGTTTGAATTCGTTTCGATTTCGTTGATCGATTTCGTTGTTCGATTTTCTTTGTTCCATTTGATTGATCGATTTCGTTGATCGATTTCGTTTTTCGATTTCGTTGTCCGATTTCATTGTTCGATTTCGTTGTTCGATTTCGTGGTTCGAATTCGTTGTTCGTTGTTAGATTTCGTTGTTCGTTGTTAGATTTCGTTGTACTTTGTTCGATTTCGTGGTTCGAATTCGTTGTTCGAATTCGTTGTTCGATTTCGTTGTTCGATTTCGTTGTTCGATTTTGTTGTTCGATTTCGTTGTTCGATTTCGTTGTTCGATTTCGTTGTTCGATTTCGTTGTTCGATTTCGAAGTTCGATTTCGTTGTTCGATTTCGTTGTTCGATTTCGTTGTTCGATTTCGTTGTTCGATTTCGTTGTTCGATTTCGTTGTTCGATTTCGTTGTTCGATTTCGTTGTTCGATTTCGTTGTTCGATTTCGAAGTTCGATTTCGTTGTTCGATTTCGTTGTTCGATTTCGTTGTTCGATTTCGTTGTTCGATTTCGTTGTTCGATTTCGTTGTTCGATGTCGTTCGAATTCGTTGTTCGAATTCGTTGTTCGAATTCGTTGTTCGATTTCGTTGTTCGATTTCGTTGTTCGATTTCGTTGTTCGATTTCGTTGTTCGATTTCGTTGTTCGATTTCGTTGTTCGATTTCGTTGTTCGATTTTGTTGTTCGATTTCGTTGTTCGATTTCGTTGTTCGATTTAGTTGTTCGATTTCGTTGTTCGATTCGTTGTTCGATTTTGAAGTTCGATTTCGTTGTTCGATTTCGTTGTTCGATTTCGTTGTTCGATTTCGTTGTCCGATTCCGTTGTTCGATTTCGTTGTTCGTTTGCGTTGTTCGATATTGTTGTATGATTTCGTGGTTCGATTTCGTTGTTCGATTGCGTTGTTCCATTTCGATGTTCTATTTCGTGGTTCGATTTCGTGGTTTCAGTTTGTTGTTCGATTTCGATTTCGTTGTTCGATTTCGTTGTTCGATTTCGTTGTTCGATTTCGTTGTTCGATTTCGTGGTTCGAATTCGTTGTTCGAATTCGTTGTTCGATTTCGTTGTTCGATTTCGTTGTTCGATTTCGTGGTTCGAATTCGTTGTTCAAATTCGTTGTTCGATTTCGTTGTTCGATTTCGTTGTTCGATTTTGTTGTTCGATTTCGTTGTTCGATTTCGTTGTTCGATTTCGTTGTTCGATTTCGTTGTTCGATTTCGTTGTTCGATTTCGTTGTTCGATTTCGTTGTTCGATTTCGTTGTTCGATTTCGTTGTTCGATTTCTTTGTTCGATTTCGTTGTTCGATTTCGTTGTTAGATTTCGTTGTTCGTTGTTAGATTTCGTTGTTCGTTGTTAGATTTCGTTGTTCGTTGTTAGATTTCGTTGTGCTTTGTTAGATTTCGTTGTGCTTTGTTCGATTTCGTGGTTCGAATTCGTTGTTCAAATTCGTTGTTCGATTTCGTTGTTCGATTTCGTTGTTCGATTTCGTTGTTCGATTTCATTGTTCGATTTCGTTGTTCGATTTCGTTGTTCGATTTCGTTGTTCGATTTAGTTGTCCGATTCCGTTGTTCGATTTCGTTGTTCGTTTTCGTTGTTCGATATTGTTGTATGATTTCGTGGTTCGATTTCGTTGTTCGATTGCGTTGTTCCATTTCGTTGTTCTATTTCATTGTTCTATTTCGTGGTTCGATTTCGTGGTTTCAGTTTGTTGTTCGATTTCGATTTCGCTGTTCGATTTCGAAGTTGGATTTCGTTGTTCTATTTCGTTGTTCTAATTCGTTGTTCGATTTCGTTGTTCGATTTCGTTGTTCGATTCGTTATTCGATTTTGTTGTTCGATTTCGTTGTTCGATTTCGTTGTTCCATTTCGTTGTTCGATTTCGTCGTTCGATTTCGTTGTTCGATTTCGTTGTTCGATTTCGTTGTTAGATTTCGTTGTTCGTTGTTAGATTTCGTTGTTCTTTGTTCGATTTCGTTGTTCGATTTCGTTGTTCGATTTTGAAGTTCGATTTCGTTGTTCGATTTCGTTGTCCGATTTCGTTGTCCAAATCCGTTGTTCGATTTCGTTGTTCGTTTTCGTTGTTCGATATTGTTGTCTGATTTCGTTGTTCGAATTCGTTGTTCGAATTCGTTGTTCGATTTCGTTGTTCGATTTCGTTGTTCGATTTCGTTGTTCGATTTCGTTGTTCGATTTCGTTGTTCGATTTCGTTGTTCGATTTCGTTGTTCGATTTCGTTGTTCGATTTCGTTGTTCGATTTCGTTGTTCGATTTCGTTGTTCGATTTCGTTGTTCGATTTCGTTGTTCGATTTCGTTGTTCGATTTCGTTGTTCGATTTCGTTGTTCGATTTCGAAGTTCGATTTCGTTGTTCGATTTCGTTGTTTGAATTCGTGTTCGATT
Organism: Neocrepidodera transversa; assembly: GCA_963243735.1. Taxonomy (NCBI): domain Eukaryota; kingdom Metazoa; phylum Arthropoda; class Insecta; order Coleoptera; family Chrysomelidae; genus Neocrepidodera; species Neocrepidodera transversa. Next base: position 105,333 of record CAUJLB010000019.1, read on the forward strand.
TCGTTGATCGATTTCGTTGTTCGATTTTCTTTGTTCGATTTGATTGTTCGTTTTCCTTGGTCGATTTCGTTTTTCGATTTCGTTGTTCGATTTCGTTGCTCGATTTCGTTGTTCGATTTCGTGGTTCGAATTCGTTGTTCGTTGTTAGATTTCGTTGTTCTTTGTTCGATTTCGTGGTTCGATTTCGTTGTTCGATTTCGAAGTTCGATTTCGTTATTCGATTTCGTTGTTCGATTTCGTTGTTCGATTTCGTTGTTCGATTTCGTTGTTCGATTTCGTTGTTCGATTTCGTTGTTCGATTTCGTTGTTCGATTTCATTGTTCGATTTCGTTGTTGGATTTCGTTGTTCGATTTCTTTGTTCGATTTCGTTGTTCGATTTCGTTGTTCGAATTCGTTGTTCGAATTCGTTGTTCGATTTCGTTGTTCGATTTCGTTGTTCGATTTCGAAGTTCGATTTCGAAGTTCGATTTCGTTGTTCGATTTCGTTGTTCGATTTCGTTGTTCGATTTCGTTCGATTTCGTTGTTCGAATTCGTTGTTCGATTTCGTTGTTCGAATTCGTTGTTCGATTTCGTTGTTCGATTTCGTTGTTAGATTTCGTTGTTCGTTGTTAGATTTCGTTGTTCTTTGTTCGATTTCGTTGTTCGATTTCGTTGTTCGATTTTGAAGTTCGATTTCGTTGTTCGATTTCGTTGTCCGATTTCGTTGTCCAAATCCGTTGTTCGATTTCGTTGTTCGTTTTCGTTGTTCGATATTGTTGTCTGATTTCGTTGTTCGAATTCGTTGTTCGAATTCGTTGTTCGATTTCGTTGTTCGATTTCGTTGTTCGATTTCGTTGTTCGATTTCGTTGTTCGATTTCGTTGTTCGATTTCGTTGTTCGATTTCGTTGTTCGATTTCGTTGTTCGATTTCGTTGTTCGATTTCGTTGTTCGATTTCGTTGTTCGATTTCGTTGTTCGATTTCGTTGTTCGATTTCGTTGTTCGATTTCGTTGTTCGATTTCGTTGTTCGATTTCGTTGTTCGATTTCGTTGTTCGATTTCGTTGTTCGATTTCATTGTTCGATTTCGTTGTTCGATTTCGTTGTTCGATTTCGTTGTTCGATTTCGTTGTTCGATTTCGTTGTTCGATTTCGTTGTTCGATTTCGTTGTTCGATTTCGTTGTTCGATTTCGTTGTTCGATTTCGTTGTTCGATTTCGTTGTTCGATTTCGTTGTTCGATTTCGTTGTTCGATTTCGTTGTTCGATTTCGTTGTTCGATTTCGTTGTTCGATTTCGTTGTTCGATTTCGTTGTTCGATTTCGAAGTTCGATTTCGTTGTTCGATTTCGTTGTTCGATTTCGTTGTTCGATTTCGTTGTTCGATTTCGTTGTTCGATTTCGTTGTTCGATTTCGTTGTTCGATGTCGTTCGATTTCGTTGTTCGATTTCGTTGTTCGATTTCATTGTTCGATTTCGTTGTTCGATTTCGTTGTTCGATTTCGTTGTTCGATTTCGTTGTTCGAATTCGTTGTTCGATTTCGTTGTTCGAATTCGTTGTTCGATTTCGTTGTTCGATTTCGTTGTTCGATTTCGTTGTTCGATTTCGTTGTTCGATTTCGTTGTTCGATTTCGTTGTTCGATTTCGTTGTTCGATTTCGTTGTTCGATTTCGTTGTTCGATTTCGTTGTTCGATTTCGTTGTTCGATTTCGTTGTTCGATTTCGTTGTTCGATTTCGTTGTTCGATTTCGAAGTTCGATTTCGTTGTTCGATTTCGTTGTTCGATTTCGTTGTTCGATTTCGTTGTTCGATTTCGTTGTTCGATTTCGTTGTTCGATGTCGTTCGATTTCGTTGTTCGATTTCGTTGTTCGATTTCGTTGTTCGATTTCATTGTTCGATTTCGTTGTTCGATTTCGTTGTTCGATTTCGTTCGATTTCGTTGTTCGAATTCGTTGTTCGATTTCGTTGTTCGAATTCGTTGTTCGATTTCGTTGTTCGATTTCGTTGTTCGATTTCGTTGTTCGATTTCGTTGTTCGATTTCGTTGTTCGATTTCGTTGTTTGAATTCGTTTCGATTTCGTTGATCGATTTCGTTGTTCGATTTTCTTTGTTCCATTTGATTGATCGATTTCGTTGATCGATTTCGTTTTTCGATTTCGTTGTCCGATTTCATTGTTCGATTTCGTTGTTCGATTTCGTGGTTCGAATTCGTTGTTCGTTGTTAGATTTCGTTGTTCGTTGTTAGATTTCGTTGTACTTTGTTCGATTTCGTGGTTCGAATTCGTTGTTCGAATTCGTTGTTCGATTTCGTTGTTCGATTTCGTTGTTCGATTTTGTTGTTCGATTTCGTTGTTCGATTTCGTTGTTCGATTTCGTTGTTCGATTTCGTTGTTCGATTTCGAAGTTCGATTTCGTTGTTCGATTTCGTTGTTCGATTTCGTTGTTCGATTTCGTTGTTCGATTTCGTTGTTCGATTTCGTTGTTCGATTTCGTTGTTCGATTTCGTTGTTCGATTTCGTTGTTCGATTTCGAAGTTCGATTTCGTTGTTCGATTTCGTTGTTCGATTTCGTTGTTCGATTTCGTTGTTCGATTTCGTTGTTCGATTTCGTTGTTCGATGTCGTTCGAATTCGTTGTTCGAATTCGTTGTTCGAATTCGTTGTTCGATTTCGTTGTTCGATTTCGTTGTTCGATTTCGTTGTTCGATTTCGTTGTTCGATTTCGTTGTTCGATTTCGTTGTTCGATTTCGTTGTTCGATTTTGTTGTTCGATTTCGTTGTTCGATTTCGTTGTTCGATTTAGTTGTTCGATTTCGTTGTTCGATTCGTTGTTCGATTTTGAAGTTCGATTTCGTTGTTCGATTTCGTTGTTCGATTTCGTTGTTCGATTTCGTTGTCCGATTCCGTTGTTCGATTTCGTTGTTCGTTTGCGTTGTTCGATATTGTTGTATGATTTCGTGGTTCGATTTCGTTGTTCGATTGCGTTGTTCCATTTCGATGTTCTATTTCGTGGTTCGATTTCGTGGTTTCAGTTTGTTGTTCGATTTCGATTTCGTTGTTCGATTTCGTTGTTCGATTTCGTTGTTCGATTTCGTTGTTCGATTTCGTGGTTCGAATTCGTTGTTCGAATTCGTTGTTCGATTTCGTTGTTCGATTTCGTTGTTCGATTTCGTGGTTCGAATTCGTTGTTCAAATTCGTTGTTCGATTTCGTTGTTCGATTTCGTTGTTCGATTTTGTTGTTCGATTTCGTTGTTCGATTTCGTTGTTCGATTTCGTTGTTCGATTTCGTTGTTCGATTTCGTTGTTCGATTTCGTTGTTCGATTTCGTTGTTCGATTTCGTTGTTCGATTTCGTTGTTCGATTTCTTTGTTCGATTTCGTTGTTCGATTTCGTTGTTAGATTTCGTTGTTCGTTGTTAGATTTCGTTGTTCGTTGTTAGATTTCGTTGTTCGTTGTTAGATTTCGTTGTGCTTTGTTAGATTTCGTTGTGCTTTGTTCGATTTCGTGGTTCGAATTCGTTGTTCAAATTCGTTGTTCGATTTCGTTGTTCGATTTCGTTGTTCGATTTCGTTGTTCGATTTCATTGTTCGATTTCGTTGTTCGATTTCGTTGTTCGATTTCGTTGTTCGATTTAGTTGTCCGATTCCGTTGTTCGATTTCGTTGTTCGTTTTCGTTGTTCGATATTGTTGTATGATTTCGTGGTTCGATTTCGTTGTTCGATTGCGTTGTTCCATTTCGTTGTTCTATTTCATTGTTCTATTTCGTGGTTCGATTTCGTGGTTTCAGTTTGTTGTTCGATTTCGATTTCGCTGTTCGATTTCGAAGTTGGATTTCGTTGTTCTATTTCGTTGTTCTAATTCGTTGTTCGATTTCGTTGTTCGATTTCGTTGTTCGATTCGTTATTCGATTTTGTTGTTCGATTTCGTTGTTCGATTTCGTTGTTCCATTTCGTTGTTCGATTTCGTCGTTCGATTTCGTTGTTCGATTTCGTTGTTCGATTTCGTTGTTAGATTTCGTTGTTCGTTGTTAGATTTCGTTGTTCTTTGTTCGATTTCGTTGTTCGATTTCGTTGTTCGATTTTGAAGTTCGATTTCGTTGTTCGATTTCGTTGTCCGATTTCGTTGTCCAAATCCGTTGTTCGATTTCGTTGTTCGTTTTCGTTGTTCGATATTGTTGTCTGATTTCGTTGTTCGAATTCGTTGTTCGAATTCGTTGTTCGATTTCGTTGTTCGATTTCGTTGTTCGATTTCGTTGTTCGATTTCGTTGTTCGATTTCGTTGTTCGATTTCGTTGTTCGATTTCGTTGTTCGATTTCGTTGTTCGATTTCGTTGTTCGATTTCGTTGTTCGATTTCGTTGTTCGATTTCGTTGTTCGATTTCGTTGTTCGATTTCGTTGTTCGATTTCGTTGTTCGATTTCGTTGTTCGATTTCGAAGTTCGATTTCGTTGTTCGATTTCGTTGTTTGAATTCGTGTTCGATTTCGTTGATCGATTTCGTTGTTCGATTTTCTTTGTTCGATTTGATTGTTCGTTTTCCTTGGTCGATTTCGTTTTTCGATTTCGTTGTTCGATTTCGTTGCTCGATTTCGTTGTTCGATTTCGTGGTTCGAATTCGTTGTTCGTTGTTAGATTTCGTTGTTCTTTGTTCGATTTCGTGGTTCGATTTCGTTGTTCGATTTCGAAGTTCGATTTCGTTATTCGATTTCGTTGTTCGATTTCGTTGTTCGATTTCGTTGTTCGATTTCGTTGTTCGATTTCGTTGTTCGATTTCGTTGTTCGATTTCGTTGTTCGATTTCATTGTTCGATTTCGTTGTTGGATTTCGTTGTTCGATTTCTTTGTTCGATTTCGTTGTTCGATTTCGTTGTTCGAATTCGTTGTTCGAATTCGTTGTTCGATTTCGTTGTTCGATTTCGTTGTTCGATTTCGAAGTTCGATTTCGAAGTTCGATTTCGTTGTTCGATTTCGTTGTTCGATTTCGTTGTTCGATTTCGTTCGATTTCGTTGTTCGAATTCGTTGTTCGATTTCGTTGTTCGAATTCGTTGTTCGATTTCGTTGTTCGATTTCGTTGTTAGATTTCGTTGTTCGTTGTTAGATTTCGTTGTTCTTTGTTCGATTTCGTTGTTCGATTTCGTTGTTCGATTTTGAAGTTCGATTTCGTTGTTCGATTTCGTTGTCCGATTTCGTTGTCCAAATCCGTTGTTCGATTTCGTTGTTCGTTTTCGTTGTTCGATATTGTTGTCTGATTTCGTTGTTCGAATTCGTTGTTCGAATTCGTTGTTCGATTTCGTTGTTCGATTTCGTTGTTCGATTTCGTTGTTCGATTTCGTTGTTCGATTTCGTTGTTCGATTTCGTTGTTCGATTTCGTTGTTCGATTTCGTTGTTCGATTTCGTTGTTCGATTTCGTTGTTCGATTTCGTTGTTCGATTTCGTTGTTCGATTTCGTTGTTCGATTTCGTTGTTCGATTTCGTTGTTCGATTTCGTTGTTCGATTTCGTTGTTCGATTTCGTTGTTCGATTTCGTTGTTCGATTTCGTTGTTCGATTTCGTTGTTCGATTTCGTTGTTCGATTTCGAAGTTCGATTTCGTTGTTCGATTTCGTTGTTCGATTTCGTTGTTCGATTTCGTTGTTCGATTTCGTTGTTCGATTTCGTTGTTCGATGTCGTTCGATTTCGTTGTTCGATTTCGTTGTTCGATTTCGTTGTTCGATTTCATTGTTCGATTTCGTTGTTCGATTTCGTTGTTCGATTTCGTTCGATTTCGTTGTTCGAATTCGTTGTTCGATTTCGTTGTTCGAATTCGTTGTTCGATTTCGTTGTTCGATTTCGTTGTTCGATTTCGTTGTTCGATTTCGTTGTTCGATTTCGTTGTTCGATTTCGTTGTTCGATTTCGTTGTTCGATTTCGTTGTTCGATTTCGTTGTTCGATTTCGTTGTTCGATTTCGTTGTTCGATTTCGTTGTTCGATTTCGTTGTTCGATTTCGAAGTTCGATTTCGTTGTTCGATTTCGTTGTTCGATTTCGTTGTTCGATTTCGTTGTTCGATTTCGTTGTTCGATTTCGTTGTTCGATGTCGTTCGATTTCGTTGTTCGATTTCGTTGTTCGATTTCGTTGTTCGATTTCATTGTTCGATTTCGTTGTTCGATTTCGTTGTTCGATTTCGTTCGATTTCGTTGTTCGAATTCGTTGTTCGATTTCGTTGTTCGAATTCGTTGTTCGATTTCGTTGTTCGATTTCGTTGTTCGATTTCGTTGTTCGATTTCGTTGTTCGATTTCGTTGTTCGATTTCGTTGTTTGAATTCGTTTCGATTTCGTTGATCGATTTCGTTGTTCGATTTTCTTTGTTCCATTTGATTGATCGATTTCGTTGATCGATTTCGTTTTTCGATTTCGTTGTCCGATTTCATTGTTCGATTTCGTTGTTCGATTTCGTGGTTCGAATTCGTTGTTCGTTGTTAGATTTCGTTGTTCGTTGTTAGATTTCGTTGTACTTTGTTCGATTTCGTGGTTCGAATTCGTTGTTCGAATTCGTTGTTCGATTTCGTTGTTCGATTTCGTTGTTCGATTTTGTTGTTCGATTTCGTTGTTCGATTTCGTTGTTCGATTTCGTTGTTCGATTTCGTTGTTCGATTTCGAAGTTCGATTTCGTTGTTCGATTTCGTTGTTCGATTTCGTTGTTCGATTTCGTTGTTCGATTTCGTTGTTCGATTTCGTTGTTCGATTTCGTTGTTCGATTTCGTTGTTCGATTTCGTTGTTCGATTTCGAAGTTCGATTTCGTTGTTCGATTTCGTTGTTCGATTTCGTTGTTCGATTTCGTTGTTCGATTTCGTTGTTCGATTTCGTTGTTCGATGTCGTTCGAATTCGTTGTTCGAATTCGTTGTTCGAATTCGTTGTTCGATTTCGTTGTTCGATTTCGTTGTTCGATTTCGTTGTTCGATTTCGTTGTTCGATTTCGTTGTTCGATTTCGTTGTTCGATTTCGTTGTTCGATTTTGTTGTTCGATTTCGTTGTTCGATTTCGTTGTTCGATTTAGTTGTTCGATTTCGTTGTTCGATTCGTTGTTCGATTTTGAAGTTCGATTTCGTTGTTCGATTTCGTTGTTCGATTTCGTTGTTCGATTTCGTTGTCCGATTCCGTTGTTCGATTTCGTTGTTCGTTTGCGTTGTTCGATATTGTTGTATGATTTCGTGGTTCGATTTCGTTGTTCGATTGCGTTGTTCCATTTCGATGTTCTATTTCGTGGTTCGATTTCGTGGTTTCAGTTTGTTGTTCGATTTCGATTTCGTTGTTCGATTTCGTTGTTCGATTTCGTTGTTCGATTTCGTTGTTCGATTTCGTGGTTCGAATTCGTTGTTCGAATTCGTTGTTCGATTTCGTTGTTCGATTTCGTTGTTCGATTTCGTGGTTCGAATTCGTTGTTCAAATTCGTTGTTCGATTTCGTTGTTCGATTTCGTTGTTCGATTTTGTTGTTCGATTTCGTTGTTCGATTTCGTTGTTCGATTTCGTTGTTCGATTTCGTTGTTCGATTTCGTTGTTCGATTTCGTTGTTCGATTTCGTTGTTCGATTTCGTTGTTCGATTTCGTTGTTCGATTTCTTTGTTCGATTTCGTTGTTCGATTTCGTTGTTAGATTTCGTTGTTCGTTGTTAGATTTCGTTGTTCGTTGTTAGATTTCGTTGTTCGTTGTTAGATTTCGTTGTGCTTTGTTAGATTTCGTTGTGCTTTGTTCGATTTCGTGGTTCGAATTCGTTGTTCAAATTCGTTGTTCGATTTCGTTGTTCGATTTCGTTGTTCGATTTCGTTGTTCGATTTCGTTGTTCGAATTCGTTGTTCGATTTCGTTGTTCGAATTCGTTGTTCGATTTCGTTGTTCGATTTCGTTGATTGATTTCGTTGTTCGATTTTCTTTGTTCGATTTGATTGTTCGATTTCGTTGATCGATTTCGTTTTTCGATTTCGTTGTTCGATTTCATTGTTCGATTTCGTTGTTCGATTTCGTGGTTCGAATTCGTTGTTCGAATTCGTTGTTCGTTGTTAGATTTCGTTGTTCGTTGTTAGATTTCGTTGTTCTTTGTTCGATTTCGTGGTTCGAATTCGTTGTTCGATTTCGTTGTTCGATTTCGTTGTTCGATTTTGTTGTTCGATTTCGTTGTTCGATTTAGTTGTTCGATTTCGTTGTTCAATTTCGTTGTTCGATTTCGTTGTTCGATTTCGAAGTTCGATTTCGTTGTTCGATTTCGTTGTTCGATTTCGTTGTTCGATTTCGTTGTTCGATTTCGTTGTTCGATTTCGAAGTTCGATTTCGTTGTTCGATTTCGTTGTTCGATTTCGTTGTTCGATTTCGTTGTTCGATTTCGTTGTTCGATTTCGTTGTTCGATGTCGTTCGATTTCGTTGTTCGATTTCGTTGTTCGATTTCATTGTTCGATTTCGTTGTTCGATTTCGTTGTTCGATTTCGTTCGATTTCGTTGTTCGAATTCGTTGTTCGATTTCGTTGTTCGAATTCGTTGTTCGATTTCGTTGTTCGATTTCGTTGTTCGATTTCGTTGTTCGATTTCGTTGTTCGATTTCGTTGTTTGAATTCGTTTCGATTTCGTTGATCGATTTCGTTGTTCGATTTTCTTTGTTCCATTTGATTGATCGATTTCGTTGATCGATTTCGTTTTTCGATTTCGTTGTCCGATTTCATTGTTCGATTTCGTTGTTCGATTTCGTGGTTCGAATTCGTTGTTCGTTGTTAGATTTCGTTGTTCGTTGTTAGATTTCGTTGTACTTTGTTCGATTTCGTGGTTCGAATTCGTTGTTCGAATTCGTTGTTCGATTTCGTTGTTCGATTTCGTTGTTCGATTTTGTTGTTCGATTTCGTTGTTCGATTTCGTTGTTCGATTTCGTTGTTCGATTTCGTTGTTCGATTTCGTTGTTCGATTTCGAAGTTCGATTTCGTTGTTCGATTTCGTTGTTCGATTTCGTTGTTCGATTTCGTTGTTCGATTTCGTTGTTCGATTTCGTTGTTCGATTTCGTTGTTCGATTTCGTTGTTCGATTTCGAAGTTCGATTTCGTTGTTCGATTTCGTTGTTCGATTTCGTTGTTCGATTTCGTTGTTCGATTTCGTTGTTCGATTTCGTTGTTCGATTTCGTTGTTCGATTTCGTTGTTCGATGTCGTTCGAATTCGTTGTTCGAATTCTTTGTTCGAATTCGTTGTTCGATTTCGTTGTTCGATTTCGTTGTTCGATTTCGTTGTTCGATTTCGTTGTTCGATTTCGTTGTTCGATTTTGTTGTTCGATTTCGTTGTTCGATTTCGTTGTTCGATTTAGTTGTTCGATTTCGTTGTTCGATTCGTTGTTCGATTTTGAAGTTCGATTTCGTTGTTCGATTTCGTTGTTCGATTTCGTTGTTCGATTTCGTTGTTCGATTTCGTTGTCCGATTCCGTTGTTCGATTTCGTTGTTCGTTAGCGTTGTTCGATATTGTTGTATGATTTCGTGGTTCGATTTCGTTGTTCGATTGCGTTGTTCCATTTCGATGTTCTATTTCGTGGTTCGATTTCGTGGTTTCAGTTTGTTGTTCGATTTCGATTTCGTTGTTCGATTTCGTTGTTCGATTTCGTTGTTCGATTTCGTTGTTCGATTTCGTTGTTCGATTTCGTTGTTCGATTTCGAAGTTCGATTTCGTTGTTCGATTTCGTTGTTCGAATTCGTTGTTCGAATTCGTTGTTCGAATTCGTTGTTCGATTTCGTTGTTCGATTTCGTTGTTCCATTTCGTTGTTCCATTTCGTTGTTCCATTTCGTTGTTCCATTTCGTTGTTCGATTTCGTTGTTTGAATTCGTGTTCGATTTCGTTGATCGATTTCGTTGTTCGATTTTCTTTGTTCGATTTCGTTGTTCGATTTCGTGGTTCGAATTCGTTGTTCGAATTCGTTGTTCGATTTCGTTGTTCGATTTCGTTGTTCGATTTCGTTGTTCGATTTCGTTGTTCGATTTCGTTGTTCGATTTCGTTGTTCGATTTCGTTGTTCGAATTCGTTGTTCGATTTCGTTGTTCGATTTTGAAGTTCGATTTCGTTGTTCGATTTCGTTGTTCGATTTCGTTGTTCGATTTCGTTGTTCGATTTCGTTGTTCGATTTCGTTGTTCGATTTCGTTGTTCGATTTAGTTGTCCGATTCCGTTGTTCGATTTCGTTGTTCGTTTTCGTTGTTCGATATTGTTGTATGATTTCGTGGTTCGATTTCGTTGTTCGATTGCGTTGTTCCATTTCGTTGTTCTATTTCGTTGTTCTATTTCGTGGTTCGATTTCGTGGTTTCAGTTTGTTGTTCGATTTCGATTTCGCTGTTCGATTTCGAAGTTGGATTTCGTTGTTCTATTTCGTTGTTCTAATTCGTTGTTCGATTTCGTTGTTCGATTTCGTTGTTCGATTTCGTTGTTCGATTCGTGATTCGATTTTGTTGTTCGATTTCGTTGTTCGATTTCGTTGTTCCATTTCGTTGTTCGATTTCGTCGTTCGATTTCGTTGTTCGATTTCGTTGTTCGATTTCGTTGTTAGATTTCGTTGTTCGTTGTTAGATTTCGTTGTTCTTTGTTCGATTTCGTTGTTCGATTTCGTTGTTCGATTTTGAAGTTCGATTTCGTTGTTCGATTTCGTTGTCCGATTTCGTTGTCCAAATCCGTTGTTCGATTTCGCTGTTCGTTTTCGTTGTTCGAATTCGTTGTTAGATTTCGTTGTTCGTTGTTAGATTTCGTTGTTCGTTGTTAGATTTCGTTGTTCGTTGTTAGATTTCGTTGTTCTTTTTTCGATTTCGTGGTTCGAATTCGTTGTTCGAATTCGTTGTTCGATTTCGTTGTTCGATTTCGTTGTTCGATTTCGTTGTTCGAATTCGTTGTTAGATTTCGTTGTTCGTTGTTAGATTTCGTTGTTCGTTGTTAGATTTCGTTGTTCGTTGTTAGATTTCGTTGTTCTTTTTTCGATTTCGTGGTTCGAATTCGTTGTTCGAATTCGTTGTTCGATTTCGTTGTTCGATTTCGTTGTTCGATTTCGTGGTTCGAATTCGTTGTTCGAATTCGTTGTTCGATTTCGTTGTTCGATTTCGTTGTTCGATTTCGTGGTTCGAATTCGTTGTTCAAATTCGTTGTTCGATTTCGTTGTTCGATTTCGTTGTTCGATTTTGTTGTTCGATTTCGTTGTTCGATTTCGTTGTTCGATTTCGTTGTTCGATTTCGTTGTTCGATTTCGTTGTTCGATTTCGTTGTTCGATTTCGTTGTTCGATTTCGTTGTTCGATTTCTTTGTTCGATTTCGTTGTTCGATTTCGTTGTTAGATTTCGTTGTTCGTTGTTAGATTTCGTTGTTCGTTGTTAGATTTCGTTGTTCGTTGTTAGATTTCGTTGTGCTTTGTTAGATTTCGTTGTGCTTTGTTCGATTTCGTGGTTCGAATTCGTTGTTCAAATTCGTTGTTCGATTTCGTTGTTCGATTTCGTTGTTCGATTTCGTTGTTCGATTTCGTTGTTCGAATTCGTTGTTCGATTTCGTTGTTCGAATTCGTTGTTCGATTTCGTTGTTCGATTTCGTTGATTGATTTCGTTGTTCGATTTTCTTTGTTCGATTTGATTGTTCGATTTCGTTGATCGATTTCGTTTTTCGATTTCGTTGTTCGATTTCATTGTTCGATTTCGTTGTTCGATTTCGTGGTTCGAATTCGTTGTTCGAATTCGTTGTTCGTTGTTAGATTTCGTTGTTCGTTGTTAGATTTCGTTGTTCTTTGTTCGATTTCGTGGTTCGAATTCGTTGTTCGATTTCGTTGTTCGATTTCGTTGTTCGATTTTGTTGTTCGATTTCGTTGTTCGATTTAGTTGTTCGATTTCGTTGTTCAATTTCGTTGTTCGATTTCGTTGTTCGATTTCGAAGTTCGATTTCGTTGTTCGATTTCGTTGTTCGATTTCGTTGTTCGATTTCGTTGTTCGATTTCGTTGTTCGATTTCGAAGTTCGATTTCGTTGTTCGATTTCGTTGTTCGATTTCGTTGTTCGATTTCGTTGTTCGATTTCGTTGTTCGATTTCGTTGTTCGATGTCGTTCGATTTCGTTGTTCGATTTCGTTGTTCGATTTCATTGTTCGATTTCGTTGTTCGATTTCGTTGTTCGATTTCGTTCGATTTCGTTGTTCGAATTCGTTGTTCGATTTCGTTGTTCGAATTCGTTGTTCGATTTCGTTGTTCGATTTCGTTGTTCGATTTCGTTGTTCGATTTCGTTGTTCGATTTCGTTGTTTGAATTCGTTTCGATTTCGTTGATCGATTTCGTTGTTCGATTTTCTTTGTTCCATTTGATTGATCGATTTCGTTGATCGATTTCGTTTTTCGATTTCGTTGTCCGATTTCATTGTTCGATTTCGTTGTTCGATTTCGTGGTTCGAATTCGTTGTTCGTTGTTAGATTTCGTTGTTCGTTGTTAGATTTCGTTGTACTTTGTTCGATTTCGTGGTTCGAATTCGTTGTTCGAATTCGTTGTTCGATTTCGTTGTTCGATTTCGTTGTTCGATTTCGTTGTTCGATTTCGTTGTTCGATTTCGTTGTTCGATTTCGAAGTTCGATTTCGTTGTTCGATTTCGTTGTTCGATTTCGTTGTTCGATTTCGTTGTTCGATTTCGTTGTTCGATTTCGTTGTTCGATTTCGTTGTTCGATTTCGTTGTTCGATTTCGAAGTTCGATTTCGTTGTTCGATTTCGTTGTTCGATTTCGTTGTTCGATTTCGTTGTTCGATTTCGTTGTTCGATTTCGTTGTTCGATTTCGTTGTTCGATTTCGTTGTTCGATGTCGTTCGAATTCGTTGTTCGAATTCTTTGTTCGAATTCGTTGTTCGATTTCGTTGTTCGATTTCGTTGTTCGATTTCGTTGTTCGATTTCGTTGTTCGATTTCGTTGTTCGATTTCGTTGTTCGATTTTGTTGTTCGATTTCGTTGTTCGATTTCGTTGTTCGATTTAGTTGTTCGATTTCGTTGTTCGATTCGTTGTTCGATTTTGAAGTTCGATTTCGTTGTTCGATTTCGTTGTTCGATTTCGTTGTTCGATTTCGTTGTTCGATTTCGTTGTCCGATTCCGTTGTTCGATTTCGTTGTTCGTTAGCGTTGTTCGATATTGTTGTATGATTTCGTGGTTCGATTTCGTTGTTCGATTGCGTTGTTCCATTTCGATGTTCTATTTCGTGGTTCGATTTCGTGGTTTCAGTTTGTTGTTCGATTTCGATTTCGTTGTTCGATTTCGTTGTTCGATTTCGTTGTTCGATTTCGTTGTTCGATTTCGTTGTTCGATTTCGTTGTTCGATTTCGAAGTTCGATTTCGTTGTTCGATTTCGTTGTTCGAATTCGTTGTTCGAATTCGTTGTTCGAATTCGTTGTTCGATTTCGTTGTTCGATTTCGTTGTTCCATTTCGTTGTTCCATTTCGTTGTTCCATTTCGTTGTTCCATTTCGTTGTTCGATTTCGTTGTTTGAATTCGTGTTCGATTTCGTTGATCGATTTCGTTGTTCGATTTTCTTTGTTCGATTTCGTTGTTCGATTTCGTGGTTCGAATTCGTTGTTCGAATTCGTTGTTCGATTTCGTTGTTCGATTTCGTTGTTCGATTTCGTTGTTCGATTTCGTTGTTCGATTTCGTTGTTCGATTTCGTTGTTCGATTTCGTTGTTCGAATTCGTTGTTCGATTTCGTTGTTCGATTTTGAAGTTCGATTTCGTTGTTCGATTTCGTTGTTCGATTTCGTTGTTCGATTTCGTTGTTCGATTTCGTTGTTCGATTTCGTTGTTCGATTTCGTTGTTCGATTTAGTTGTCCGATTCCGTTGTTCGATTTCGTTGTTCGTTTTCGTTGTTCGATATTGTTGTATGATTTCGTGGTTCGATTTCGTTGTTCGATTGCGTTGTTCCATTTCGTTGTTCTATTTCGTTGTTCTATTTCGTGGTTCGATTTCGTGGTTTCAGTTTGTTGTTCGATTTCGATTTCGCTGTTCGATTTCGAAGTTGGATTTCGTTGTTCTATTTCGTTGTTCTAATTCGTTGTTCGATTTCGTTGTTCGATTTCGTTGTTCGATTTCGTTGTTCGATTCGTGATTCGATTTTGTTGTTCGATTTCGTTGTTCGATTTCGTTGTTCCATTTCGTTGTTCGATTTCGTCGTTCGATTTCGTTGTTCGATTTCGTTGTTCGATTTCGTTGTTAGATTTCGTTGTTCGTTGTTAGATTTCGTTGTTCTTTGTTCGATTTCGTTGTTCGATTTCGTTGTTCGATTTTGAAGTTCGATTTCGTTGTTCGATTTCGTTGTCCGATTTCGTTGTCCAAATCCGTTGTTCGATTTCGCTGTTCGTTTTCGTTGTTCGATATTGTTGTCTGATTTCGTTGTTCGAATTCGTTGTTCGAATTCGTTGTTCGATTTCGTTGTTCGATTTCGTTGTTCGATTTCGTTGTTCGATTTCGTTGTTCGATTTCGTTGTTCGATTTCGTTGTTCGATTTCGTTGTTCGATTTCGTTGTTCGATTTCGTTGTTCGATTTCGTTGTTCGATTTCGTTGTTCGATTTCGTTGTTCGATTTCGTTGTTCGATTTCGTTGTTCGATTTCGTTGTTCGATTTCGAAGTTCGATTTCGTTGTTCGATTTCGTTGTTTGAATTCGTGTTCGATTTCGTTGATCGATTTCGTTGTTCGATTTTCTTTGTTCGATTTGATTGTTCGTTTTCGTTGGTCGATTTCGTTGTTCGATTTCGTTGCTCGATTTCGTTGTTCGATTTCGTGGTTCGAATTCGTTGTTCGTTGTTAGATTTCGTTGTTCTTTGTTCGATTTCGTGGTTCGATTTCGTTGTTCGATTTCGAAGTTCGATTTCGTTATTCGATTTCGTTGTTCGATTTCGTTGTTCGATTTCGTTGTTCGATTTCGTTGTTCGATTTCGTTGTTCGATTTCGTTGTTCGATTTCGAAGTTCGATTTCGAAGTTCGATTTCGTTGTTCGATTTCGTTGTTCGATTTCGTTGTTCGATTTCGTTCGATTTCGTTGTTCGAATTCGTTGTTCGATTTCGTTGTTCGAATTCGTTGTTCGATTTCGTTGTTCGATTTCGTTGTTCGATTTCGTTGTTCGATTTCGTTGTTCGATTTCGTTGTTTGAATTCGTTTCGATTTCGTTGATCGATTTCGTTGTTCGATTTTCTTTGTTCCATTTGATTGTTCGATTTCGTTGATCGATTTCGTTTTTCGATTTCGTTGTTCGATTTCATTGTTCGATTTCGTTGTTCGATTTCGTGGTTCGAATTCGTTGTTCGTTGTTAGATTTCGTTGTTCGTTGTTAGATTTCGTTGTTCTTTGTTCGATTTCGTGGTTCGAATTCGTTGTTCGAATTCGTTGTTCGATTTCGTTGTTCGATTTCGTTGTTCGATTTCGTTGTTCGATTTCGTTGTTCGATTTCGTTGTTCGATTTCGTGGTTCGAATTCGTTGTTCAAATTCGTTGTTCGATTTCGTTGTTCGATTTCGTTGTTCGATTTTGTTGTTCGATTTCGTTGTTCGATTTCGTTGTTCGATTTCGTTGTTCGATTTCGTTGTTCGATTTCGTTGTTCGATTTCGTTGTTCGATTTCGTTGTTCGATTTCGTTGTTCGATTTCGTTGTTCGATTTCTTTGTTCGATTTCGTTGTTCGATTTCGTTGTTCGATTTCGTTGTTAGATTTCGTTGTTCGTTGTTAGATTTCGTTGTTCGTTGTTAGATTTCGTTGTTCGTTGTTAGATTTCGTTGTGCTTTGTTAGATTTCGTTGTGCTTTGTTCGATTTCGTGGTTCGAATTCGTTGTTCGATTTCGTTGTTCGATTTTGTTGTTCGATTTCGTTGTTCGATTTCGTTGTTCGATTTCGTTGTTCGATTTCGTTGTTCGATTTCGTTGTTCGATTTCGTTGTTCGATTTCGTTGTTCGATTTCGTTGTTCGATTTCGTTGTTCGATTTCGTTGTTCGATTTCGTTGTTCGATTTCGTTGTTCGATTTCGTTGTTCGATTTCGTTGTTCGATTTCGTTGTTCGATTTCGTTGTTCGATTTCGTTGTTCGATTTCGTTGTTCGATTTCGTTGTTCGATTCGTTATTCGATTTCGTTGTTCGATTTCGTTGTTCGATTTCGTTGTTCCATTTCGTTGTTCGATTTCGTTGTTCGATTTCGTTGTTCGATTTCGTTGTTAGATTTCGTTGTTCGTTGTTAGATTTCGTTGTTCGATTTCGTTGTTAGATTTCGTTGTTCGTTGTTAGATTTCGTTGTTCGTTGTTAGATTTCGTTGTTCTTTGTTCGATTTCGTGGTTCGAATTCGTTGTTCGATTTCGTTGTTCGAATTCGTTGTTCGAATTCGTTGTTCGAATTCGTTGTTCGATTTCGTTGTTCGATTTCGTTGTTCGATTTCGTTGTTCGATTTCGTTGTTCGTTTTCGTTGTTCGATTTCGTTGTTCGATTTCGTTGTTCGATTTCGTTGTTCGATTTCGTTGTTCGATTTCGTTGTTCGATTTCGTTGTTCGAATTCGTTGTTAGATTTCGTTGTTCGTTGTTAGATTTCGTTGTTCGTTGTTAGATTTCGTTGTTCGTTGTTAGATTTCGTTGTTCTTTTTTCGATTTCGTGGTTCGAATTCGTTGTTCGAATTCGTTGTTCGATTTCGTTGTTCGATTTCGTTGTTCGATTTCGTGGTTCGAATTCGTTGTTCGAATTCGTTGTTCGATTTCGTTGTTCGATTTCGTTGTTCGATTTCGTGGTTCGAATTCGTTGTTCAAATTCGTTGTTCGATTTCGTTGTTCGATTTCGTTGTTCGATTTCGTTGTTCGATTTCGTTGTTCGATTTCGTTGTTCGATTTCGTTGTTCGATTTCGTTGTTCGATTTCGTTGTTCGATTTCGTTGTTCGATTTCGTTGTTCGATTTCGTTGTTCGATTTCGTTGTTCGATTTCTTTGTTCGATTTCGTTGTTCGATTTCGTTGTTAGATTTCGTTGTTCGTTGTTAGATTTCGTTGTTCGTTGTTAGATTTCGTTGTTCGTTGTTAGATTTCGTTGTGCTTTGTTAGATTTCGTTGTGCTTTGTTCGATTTCGTGGTTCGAATTCGTTGTTCAAATTCGTTGTTCGATTTCGTTGTTCGATTTCGTTGTTCGATTTCGTTGTTCGATTTCGTTGTTCGAATTCGTTGTTCGATTTCGTTGTTCGAATTCGTTGTTCGATTTCGTTGTTCGATTTCGTTGATTGATTTCGTTGTTCGATTTTCTTTGTTCGATTTGATTGTTCGATTTCGTTGATCGATTTCGTTTTTCGATTTCGTTGTTCGATTTCATTGTTCGATTTCGTTGTTCGATTTCGTGGTTCGAATTCGTTGTTCGAATTCGTTGTTCGTTGTTAGATTTCGTTGTTCGTTGTTAGATTTCGTTGTTCTTTGTTCGATTTCGTGGTTCGAATTCGTTGTTCGATTTCGTTGTTCGATTTCGTTGTTCGATTTTGTTGTTCGATTTCGTTGTTCGATTTAGTTGTTCGATTTCGTTGTTCAATTTCGTTGTTCGATTTCGTTGTTCGATTTCGAAGTTCGATTTCGTTGTTCGATTTCGTTGTTCGATTTCGTTGTTCGATTTCGTTGTTCGATTTCGTTGTTCGATTTCGAAGTTCGATTTCGTTGTTCGATTTCGTTGTTCGATTTCGTTGTTCGATTTCGTTGTTCGATTTCGTTGTTCGATTTCGTTGTTCGATGTCGTTCGATTTCGTTGTTCGATTTCGTTGTTCGATTTCATTGTTCGATTTCGTTGTTCGATTTCGTTGTTCGATTTCGTTCGATTTCGTTGTTCGAATTCGTTGTTCGATTTCGTTGTTCGAATTCGTTGTTCGATTTCGTTGTTCGATTTCGTTGTTCGATTTCGTTGTTCGATTTCGTTGTTCGATTTCGTTGTTTGAATTCGTTTCGATTTCGTTGATCGATTTCGTTGTTCGATTTTCTTTGTTCCATTTGATTGATCGATTTCGTTGATCGATTTCGTTTTTCGATTTCGTTGTCCGATTTCATTGTTCGATTTCGTTGTTCGATTTCGTGGTTCGAATTCGTTGTTCGTTGTTAGATTTCGTTGTTCGTTGTTAGATTTCGTTGTACTTTGTTCGATTTCGTGGTTCGAATTCGTTGTTCGAATTCGTTGTTCGATTTCGTTGTTCGATTTCGTTGTTCGATTTTGTTGTTCGATTTCGTTGTTCGATTTCGTTGTTCGATTTCGTTGTTCGATTTCGTTGTTCGATTTCGTTGTTCGATTTCGAAGTTCGATTTCGTTGTTCGATTTCGTTGTTCGATTTCGTTGTTCGATTTCGTTGTTCGATTTCGTTGTTCGATTTCGTTGTTCGATTTCGTTGTTCGATTTCGTTGTTCGATTTCGAAGTTCGATTTCGTTGTTCGATTTCGTTGTTCGATTTCGTTGTTCGATTTCGTTGTTCGATTTCGTTGTTCGATTTCGTTGTTCGATTTCGTTGTTCGATTTCGTTGTTCGATGTCGTTCGAATTCGTTGTTCGAATTCTTTGTTCGAATTCGTTGTTCGATTTCGTTGTTCGATTTCGTTGTTCGATTTCGTTGTTCGATTTCGTTGTTCGATTTCGTTGTTCGATTTCGTTGTTCGATTTTGTTGTTCGATTTCGTTGTTCGATTTCGTTGTTCGATTTAGTTGTTCGATTTCGTTGTTCGATTCGTTGTTCGATTTTGAAGTTCGATTTCGTTGTTCGATTTCGTTGTTCGATTTCGTTGTTCGATTTCGTTGTTCGATTTCGTTGTCCGATTCCGTTGTTCGATTTCGTTGTTCGTTAGCGTTGTTCGATATTGTTGTATGATTTCGTGGTTCGATTTCGTTGTTCGATTGCGTTGTTCCATTTCGATGTTCTATTTCGTGGTTCGATTTCGTGGTTTCAGTTTGTTGTTCGATTTCGATTTCGTTGTTCGATTTCGTTGTTCGATTTCGTTGTTCGATTTCGTTGTTCGATTTCGTTGTTCGATTTCGTTGTTCGATTTCGAAGTTCGATTTCGTTGTTCGATTTCGTTGTTCGAATTCGTTGTTCGAATTCGTTGTTCGAATTCGTTGTTCGATTTCGTTGTTCGATTTCGTTGTTCCATTTCGTTGTTCCATTTCGTTGTTCCATTTCGTTGTTCCATTTCGTTGTTCGATTTCGTTGTTTGAATTCGTGTTCGATTTCGTTGATCGATTTCGTTGTTCGATTTTCTTTGTTCGATTTCGTTGTTCGATTTCGTGGTTCGAATTCGTTGTTCGAATTCGTTGTTCGATTTCGTTGTTCGATTTCGTTGTTCGATTTCGTTGTTCGATTTCGTTGTTCGATTTCGTTGTTCGATTTCGTTGTTCGATTTCGTTGTTCGAATTCGTTGTTCGATTTCGTTGTTCGATTTTGAAGTTCGATTTCGTTGTTCGATTTCGTTGTTCGATTTCGTTGTTCGATTTCGTTGTTCGATTTCGTTGTTCGATTTCGTTGTTCGATTTCGTTGTTCGATTTAGTTGTCCGATTCCGTTGTTCGATTTCGTTGTTCGTTTTCGTTGTTCGATATTGTTGTATGATTTCGTGGTTCGATTTCGTTGTTCGATTGCGTTGTTCCATTTCGTTGTTCTATTTCGTTGTTCTATTTCGTGGTTCGATTTCGTGGTTTCAGTTTGTTGTTCGATTTCGATTTCGCTGTTCGATTTCGAAGTTGGATTTCGTTGTTCTATTTCGTTGTTCTAATTCGTTGTTCGATTTCGTTGTTCGATTTCGTTGTTCGATTTCGTTGTTCGATTCGTGATTCGATTTTGTTGTTCGATTTCGTTGTTCGATTTCGTTGTTCCATTTCGTTGTTCGATTTCGTCGTTCGATTTCGTTGTTCGATTTCGTTGTTCGATTTCGTTGTTAGATTTCGTTGTTCGTTGTTAGATTTCGTTGTTCTTTGTTCGATTTCGTTGTTCGATTTCGTTGTTCGATTTTGAAGTTCGATTTCGTTGTTCGATTTCGTTGTCCGATTTCGTTGTCCAAATCCGTTGTTCGATTTCGCTGTTCGTTTTCGTTGTTCGATATTGTTGTCTGATTTCGTTGTTCGAATTCGTTGTTCGATTTCGTTGTTCGATTTCGTTGTTCGATTTCGTTGTTCGATTTCGTTGTTCGATTTCGTTGTTCGATTTCGTTGTTCGATTTCGTTGTTCGATTTCGTTGTTCGATTTCGTTGTTCGATTTCGTTGTTCGATTTCGTTGTTCGATTTCGTTGTTCGATTTCGTTGTTCGATTTCGTTGTTCGATTTCGAAGTTCGATTTCGTTGTTCGATTTCGTTGTTTGAATTCGTGTTCGATTTCGTTGATCGATTTCGTTGTTCGATTTTCTTTGTTCGATTTGATTGTTCGTTTTCGTTGGTCGATTTCGTTTTTCGATTTCGTTGTTCGATTTCGTTGCTCGATTTCGTTGTTCGATTTCGTGGTTCGAATTCGTTGTTCGTTGTTAGATTTCGTTGTTCTTTGTTCGATTTCGTGGTTCGATTTCGTTGTTCGATTTCGAAGTTCGATTTCGTTATTCGATTTCGTTGTTCGATTTCGTTGTTCGATTTCGTTGTTCGATTTCGTTGTTCGATTTCGTTGTTCGATTTCGTTGTTCGATTTCGAAGTTCGATTTCGAAGTTCGATTTCGTTGTTCGATTTCGTTGTTCGATTTCGTTGTTCGATTTCGTTCGATTTCGTTGTTCGAATTCGTTGTTCGATTTCGTTGTTCGAATTCGTTGTTCGATTTCGTTGTTCGATTTCGTTGTTCGATTTCGTTGTTCGATTTCGTTGTTCGATTTCGTTGTTTGAATTCGTTTCGATTTCGTTGATCGATTTCGTTGTTCGATTTTCTTTGTTCCATTTGATTGTTCGATTTCGTTGATCGATTTCGTTTTTCGATTTCGTTGTTCGATTTCATTGTTCGATTTCGTTGTTCGATTTCGTGGTTCGAATTCGTTGTTCGTTGTTAGATTTCGTTGTTCGTTGTTAGATTTCGTTGTTCTTTGTTCGATTTCGTGGTTCGAATTCGTTGTTCGAATTCGTTGTTCGATTTCGTTGTTCGATTTCGTTGTTCGATTTCGTTGTTCGATTTTGTTGTTCGATTTCGTTGTTCGATTTCGTTGTTCGATTTCGTTGTTCGATTTCGTTGTTCGATTTCGTTGTTCGATTTCGTTGTTCGATTTCGTTGTTCGATTTCGTTGTTCGATTTCGTTCGATTTTGTTGTTCGATTTCGTTGTTCGATTTCGTTGTTCGATTTCGTTGTTCGATTTCGTTGTTCGATTTCGTTGTTCGATTTCGTTGTTCGATTTCGTTGTTCGATTTCGTTGTTCGATTTCGTTGTTCGATTTCGTTGTTCGATTTCGTTGTTCGATTTCGTTGTTCGATTTCGTTGTTTGATTTCGTTGTTCGATTTCGTTGTTCGATTTCGTTGTTCGAATTCGTTGTTCGATTTCGTTGTTCGATTTCGTTGTTCGATTTCGTTGTTCGATTTCGTTGTTCGATTTCGTTCGATTTTGTTGTTCGATTTCGTTGTTCGATTTCGTTGTTCGATTTCGTTGTTCGATATCGTGGTTCGAATTCGTTGTTCGAATTCGTTGTTCGATTTCGTTGTTCGATTTCGTTGTTCGATTTGGTTGTTCGATTTCGTTGTTCGATTTCGTTGTTCGATTTCGTTGTTCGATTTCGTTGTTCGATTTCGTTGTTCGATTTCGTTGTACGATTTCGTTGTTCGATTTCGTTGTTCGATTTCGTTGTTCGATTTCGTTGTTCGATTTCGTTGTTCCATTTCGTTGTTCGATTTCGTTGTTCGATTTCGTTGTTCGATTTCGTTGTTAGATTTCGTTGTTCGTTGTTAGATTTCGTTGTTCGATTTCGTTGTTCGATTTCGTTGTTCGATTTCGTTGTTGGATTTCGTTGTTAGATTTCGTTGTTCGTTGTTAGATTTCGTTGTTCGTTGTTAGATTTCGTTGTTCGTTGTTA
This sequence comes from Neocrepidodera transversa, assembly GCA_963243735.1. Classification (NCBI taxonomy): domain Eukaryota; kingdom Metazoa; phylum Arthropoda; class Insecta; order Coleoptera; family Chrysomelidae; genus Neocrepidodera; species Neocrepidodera transversa. The sequence continues at coordinate 127,309 of CAUJLB010000019.1, forward strand.
GATTTCGTTGTTCTTTGTTCGATTTCGTGGTTCGAATTCGTTGTTCGAATTCGTTGTTCGATTTCGTTGTTCGATTTCGTTGTTCGATTTCGTTGTTCGATTTCGTTGTTCGATTTCGTTGTTCGATTTCGTTGTTCGATTTCGTTGTGCGATTTCGTTGTTCGATTTCGTTGTTCGATTTCGAAGTTCGATTTCGTTGTTCGATTTCGTTGTTCGATTTCGTTGTTCGATTTCGTTGTTCGATTTCGTTGTTCCATTTCGTTGTTCGATTTCGTTGTTCGATTTCGTTGTTCGATTTCGTTGTTCCATTTCGTTGTTCGATTTCGTTGTTCGATTTCGTTGTTCGATTTCGTTGTTCGATTTCGTTGTTCGATTTCGTTGTTCGATTTCGTTGTTAGATTTCGTTGTTCGTTGTTAGATTTCGTTGTTCGATTTCGTTGTTCGATTTCGTTGTTCGATTTCGTTGTTCGATTTCGTTGTTCGATTTCGTTGTTCCATTTCGTTGTTCGATTTCGTTGTTCGATTTCGTTGTTCGATTTCGTTGTTCGATTTCGTTGTTCGATTTCGTTGTTCGATTTCGTTGTTCCATTTCGTTGTTCGATTTCGTTGTTCGATTTCGTTGTTCGATTTCGTTGTTCGATTTCGTTGTTCGATTTCGTTGTTCGATTTCGTTGTTAGATTTCGTTGTTCGTTGTTAGATTTCGTTGTTCGATTTCGTTGTTCGATTTCGTTGTTCGATTTCGTTGTTCGATTTCGTTGTTAGATTTCGTTGTTCGTTGTTAGATTTCGTTGTTCGTTGTTAGATTTCGTTGTTCGTTGTTAGATTTCGTTGTTCTTTGTTCGATTTCGTGGTTCGAATTCGTTGTTCGAATTCGTTGTTCGATTTCGTTGTTCGATTTCGTTGTTCGATTTCGTTGTTCGATTTCGTTGTTCGATTTCGTTGTTCGATTTCGTTGTTCGATTTCGTTGTTCGATTTCGTTGTTCGATTTCGTTGTTCGATTTCGTTGTTCGATTTCGTTGTGCGATTTCGTTGTTCGATTTCGTTGTTCGATTTCGTTGTTCGATTTCGTTGTTCGATTTCGTTGTTCGATTTCGTTGTTCGATTTCATTGTTCGATTCGTTATTCGATTTCGTTGTTCGATTTCGTTGTTCGATTTCGTTGTTCCATTTCGTTGTTCGATTTCGTTGTTCGATTTCGTTGTTCGATTTCGTTGTTCGATTTCGTTGTTCGATTTCGTTGTTCGATTTCGTTGTTCGTTGTTAGATTTCGTTGTTCGTTGTTAGATTTCGTTGTTCGTTGTTAGATTTCGTTGTTCTTTGTTCGATTTCGTGGTTCGAATTCGTTGTTCGATTTCGTTGTTCGATTTCGAAGTTCGATTTCGCTGTTCGATTTCGTTGTTCGATTTCGTTGTTCGATTTCGTTGTTCGATTCGTTATTCGATTTCGTTGTTCGATTTCGTTGTTCGATTTCGTTGTTCCATTTCGTTGTTCGATTTCGTTGTTCGATTTCGTTGTTCGATTTCGTTGTTAGATTTCGTTGTTCGTTGTTAGATTTCGTTGTTCGATTTCGTTGTTAGATTTCGTTGTTAGATTTCGTTGTTCGTTGTTAGATTTCGTTGTTCGTTGTTAGATTTCGTTGTTCTTTGTTCGATTTCGTGGTTCGAATTCGTTGTTCGAATTCGTTGTTCGATTTCGTTGTTCGAATTCGTTGTTCGAATTCGTTGTTCGAATTCGTTGTTCGATTTCGTTGTTCGATTTCGTTGTTCGATTTCGTTGTTCGATTTCGTTGTTCGTTTTCGTTGTTCGATTTCGTTGTTCGATTTCGTTGTTCGATTTCGTTGTTCGATTTCGTTGTTCGATTTCGTTGTTCGATTTCGTTGTTCGATTTCGTTGTTAGATTTCGTTGTTCGATTTCGTTGTTCGATTTCGTTGTTCGATTTCGTTGTTCGATTTCGTTGTTCGATTTCGTTGTTCCATTTCGTTGTTCGATTTCGTTGTTCGATTTCGTTGTTCGATTTCGTTGTTCGATTTCGTTGTTCGATTTCGTTGTTCGATTTCGTTGTTCGATTTCGTTGTTCGATTTCGTTGTTCGATTTCGTTGTTCGATTTCGTTGTTCGATTTCGTTGTTCGATTTCGTTGTTCGATTTCGTTGTTCGATTTCGTTGTTCGATTTCGTTGTTCGATTTCGTTGTTCGATTTCGTTGTTCCATTTCGTTGTTCGATTTCGTTGTTCGATTTCGTTGTTCGAATTCGTTGTTCGATTTCGTTGTTCGATTTCGTGGTTCGAATTCGTTGTTCGAATTCGTTGTTCGATTTCGTTGTTCGATTTCGTTGTTCGATTTCGTTGTTCGATTTCGTTGTTCGATTTCGTTGTTCGATTTCGTTGTTCGATTTCGTTGTTCGATTTCGTTGTTCCATTTCGTTGTTCGATTTCGTTGTTCGATTTCGTTGTTCGATTTCGTTGTTCCATTTCGTTGTTCGATTTCGTTGTTAGATTTCGTTGTTCTTTGTTCGATTTCGTGGTTCGAATTCGTTGTTCGAATTCGTTGTTCGAATTCGTTGTTCGATTTCGTTGGTCGATTTCGTTGTTCGAATTCGTTGTTCGAATTCGTTGTTCGAATTCGTTGTTCGATTTCGTTGTTCGATTTCGTTGTTCGATTTCGTTGTTCGATTTCGTTGTTCGATTTCGTTGTTCGATTTCGTTGTGCGATTTCGTTGTTCGATTTCGTTGTTCGATTTCGAAGTTCGATTTCGTTGTTCGATTTCGTTGTTCGATTTCGTTGTTCGATTTCGTTGTTCGATTTCGTTGTGCGATTTCGTTGTTCGATTTCGTTGTTCGATTTCGTTGTTCGATTTCGTTGTTCGATTTCGTTGTTCGATTTCGAAGTTCGATTTCGTTGTTCGATTTCGTTGTTCGAATTCGTTGTTCGAATTCGTTGTTCGAATTCGTTGTTCGATTTCGTTGTTCGATTTCGTTGTTCGATTTCGTTGTTCGATTTCGTTGTTCGATTTCGTTGTTCGATTTCGTTGTTCGATTTCGTTGTTCGATTTCGTTGTTCGATTTCGTTGTTCGATTTCGTTGTTCGATTTCGTTGTTCGAATTCGTTGTTCGAATTCGTTGTTCGAATTCGTTGTTCGATTTCGTTGTTCGATTTCGTTGTTCGATTTCGTTATTCGATTTCGTTATTCGATTTCGTTGTTCGATTTCGTTGTTCGATTTCGTTGTTCGATTTCGTTGTTCGATTTTCGATTTCGTTGTTCGATTTCGTTGTTCGATTTCGTTGTTCGATTTCGTTGTTCGATTTCGTTGTTCGATTCGTTATTCGATTTCGTTGTTCGATTTCGTTGTTCGATTTCGTTGTTCGATTTCGTTGTTCGATTTCGTTGTTCGATTTCGTTGTTCGATTTCGTTGTTAGATTTCGTTGTTCGTTGTTAGATTTCGTTGTTCGATTTCGTTGTTAGATTTCGTTGTTCGTTGTTAGATTTCGTTGTTCGTTGTTAGATTTCGTTGTTCGATTTCGTTGTTCGATTTCGTTGTTCGATTTCGTTGTTCGATTTCGTTGTTAGATTTCGTTGTTCGTTGTTAGATTTCGTTGTTCGTTGTTAGATTTCGTTGTTCGTTGTTAGATTTCGTTGTTCTTTGTTCGATTTCGTGGTTCGAATTCGTTGTTCGATTTCGTTCGATTTTGTTGTTCGATTTCGTTGTTCGATTTCGTTGTTCGATTTCGTTGTTCGATTTCGTTGTTCGATTTCGTTGTTAGATTTCGTTGTTCGTTGTTAGATTTCGTTGTTCGATTTCGTTGTTCGATTTCGTTGTTCGATTTCGTTGTTAGATTTCGTTGTTCGATTTCGTTGTTAGATTTCGTTGTTCGTTGTTAGATTTCGTTGTTCGTTGTTAGATTTCGTTGTTCGTTGTTAGATTTCGTTGTTCGTTGTTAGATTTCGTTGTTCTTTGTTCGATTTCGTGGTTCGAATTCGTTGTTCGAATTCGTTGTTCGAATTCGTTGTTCGATTTCGTTGTTCGATTTCGTTGTTCGATTTCGTTGTTCGATTTCGTTGTTCGATTTCGTTGTTCGATTTCGTTGTTCGATTTCGTTGTTCCATTTCGTTGTTCGATTTCGTTGTTCGATTTCGTTGTTCGATTTCGTTGTTAGATTTCGTTGTTCTTTGTTCGATTTCGTGGTTCGAATTCGTTGTTCGAATTCGTTGTTCGATTTCGTTATTCAATTTCGTTGTTCGATTTCGTTGTTCGAATTCGTTGTTCGAATTCGTTGTTCGAATTCGTTGTTCGATTTCGTTGTTCGATTTCGTTGTTCGATTTCGTTGTTCGATTTCGTTGTTCGATTTCGTTGTGCGATTTCGTTGTTCGATTTCGTTGTTCGATTTCGAAGTTCGATTTCGTTGTTCGATTTCGTTGTTCGATTTCGTTGTTCGATTTCGTTGTGCGATTTCGTTGTTCGATTTCGTTGTTCGATTTCGAAGTTCGATTTCGTTGTTCGATTTCGTTGTTCGATTTCGTTGTTCGATTTCGTTGTTCGATTTCGTTGTTCGAATTCGTTGTTCGAATTCGTTGTTCGAATTCGTTGTTCGATTTCGTTGTTCGATTTCGTTGTTCGATTTCGTTGTTCGATTTCGTTGTTCGATTTCGTTGTTCGATTTCGTTGTTCGATTTCGTTGTTCGATTTCGTTGTTCGATTTCGTTGTTCGATTTCGTTGTTCGATTTCGTTGTTCGATTTCGTTGTTCGATTCGTTATTCGATTTCGTTGTTCGATTTCGTTGTTCGATTTCGTTGTTCGATTTCGTTGTTCGATTTCGTTGTTCGATTTCGTTGTTCGATTTCGTTGTTCGATTTCGTTGTTCGATTTCGTTGTTAGATTTCGTTGTTCGTTGTTAGATTTCGTTGTTCGATTTCGTTGTTAGATTTCGTTGTTCGTTGTTAGATTTCGTTGTTCGTTGTTAGATTTCGTTGTTCTTTGTTCGATTTCGTGGTTCGAATTCGTTGTTCGAATTCGTTGTTCGATTTCGTTGTTCGATTTCGTTGTTCGATTTCGTTGTTCGATTTCGTTGTTCGATTTCGTTGTTCGATTTCGTTGTTCGTTGTTAGATTTCGTTGTTCGTTGTTAGATTTCGTTGTTCGTGTTAGATTTCGTTGTTCTTTGTTCGATTTCGTGGTTCGAATTCGTTGTTCGATTTCGTTGTTCGATTTCGTTGTTCGATTTCGTTGTTCGATTTCGTTGTTCGATTTCGTTGTTCGATTTCGTTGTTCGATTTCGTTGTTCGAATTCGTTGTTCGAATTCGTTGTTCGATTTCGTTGTTCGATTTCGTTGTTCGATTTCGTTGTTCGATTTCGTTGTTCGATTTCGTTGTTCGATTTCGTTGTTCGATTTCGTTGTTCGATTTCGTTGTTCGATTTCGTTGTTCGATTTCGTTGTTCGATTTCGTTGTTCGATTTCGTTGTTCGATTTCGTTGTTCGATTTCGTTGTTCGATTTCGTTGTTCGATTTCGTTGTTCGATTTCGTTGTTCGATTTCGTTGTTCGATTTCGTTGTTCGATTTCGTTGTTCGATTTCGTTGTTCGATTTCGTTGTTCGATTTCGTTGTTCGATTTCGTTGTTCGATTTCGTTGTTCGATTTCGTTGTTCGATTTCGTTGTTCGATTTCGTTGTTCGATTTCGTTGTTCGATTTCGTTGTTCGATTTCGTTGTTCGATTTCGTTGTTCGATTTCGTTGTTCGATTTCGTTGTTCGATTTCGTTGTTCGATTTCGTTGTTCGATTTCGTTGTTCGATTTCGTTGTTCGATTTCGTTGTTCGATTTCGTTGTTCGATTTCGTTGTTCGATTTCGTTGTTCGATTTCGTTGTTCGAATTCGTTGTTCGAATTCGTTGTTCGATTTCGTTGTTCGATTTCGTTGTTCGATTTCGTTGTTCGATTTCGTTGTTCGATTTCGTTGTTCGATTTCGTTGTTCGATTTCGTTGTTCGAATTCGTTGTTCGAATTCGTTGTTCGATTTCGTTGTTCGATTTCGTTGTTCGAATTCGTTGTTCGATTTCGTTGTTCGATTTCGTTGTTCGATTTCGTTGTTCGATTTCGTTGTTCGATTTCGTTGTTCGATTTCGTTGTTCGATTTCGTTGTTCGAATTCGTTGTTCGAATTCGTTGTTCGATTTCGTTGTTCGATTTCGTTGTTCGATTTCGTTGTTCGATTTCGTTGTTCGATTTCGTTGTTCGATTTCGTTGTTCGATTTCGTTGTTCGATTTCGTTGTTCGATTTCGTTGTTCGATTTCGTTGTTCGATTTCGTTGTTCGATTTCGTTGTTCGATTTCGTTGTTCGATTTCGTTGTTCGATTTCGTTGTTCGATTTCGTTGTTCGATTTCGTTGTTCGATTTCGTTGTTCGATTTCGTTGTTCGATTTCGTTGTTCGATTTCGTTGTTCGATTTCGTTGTTCGATTTCGTTGTTCGATTTCGTTGTTCGATTTCGTTGTTCGATTTCGTTGTTCGATTTCGTTGTTCGATTTCGTTGTTCGATTTCGTTGTTCGATTTCGTTGTTCGATTTCGTTGTTCGATTTCGTTGTTCGATTTCGTTGTTCGATTTCGTTGTTCGATTTCGTTGTTAGATTTCGTTGTTCGTTGTTAGATTTCGTTGTTCGATTTCGTTGTTCGATTTCGTTGTTCGATTTCGTTGTTCGATTTTGTTGTTCGATTTCGTTGTTAGATTTCGTTGTTCGTTGTTAGATTTCGTTGTTCGATTTCGTTGTTCGATTTCGTTGTTCGATTTCGTTGTTCGATTTCGTTGTTCGATTTCGTTGTTAGATTTCGTTGTTCGTTGTTAGATTTCGTTGTTCGTTGTTAGATTTCGTTGTTCGTTGTTAGATTTCGTTGTTCTTTGTTCGATTTCGTGGTTCGAATTCGTTGTTCGATTTCGTTCGATTTTGTTGTTCGATTTCGTTGTTCGATTTCGTTGTTCGATTTCGTTGTTCGATTTCGTTGTTCGATTTCGTTGTTAGATTTCGTTGTTCGTTGTTAGATTTCGTTGTTCGATTTCGTTGTTCGATTTCGTTGTTCGATTTCGTTGTTAGATTTCGTTGTTCGATTTCGTTGTTAGATTTCGTTGTTCGTTGTTAGATTTCGTTGTTCGTTGTTAGATTTCGTTGTTTGTTGTTAGATTTCGTTGTTCGTTGTTAGATTTCGTTGTTCGTTGTTAGATTTCGTTGTTCTTTGTTCGATTTCGTGGTTCGAATTCGTTGTTCGAATTCGTTGTTCGAATTCGTTGTTCGATTTCGTTGTTCGATTTCGTTGTTCGATTTCGTTGTTCGATTTCGTTGTTCGATTTCGTTGTTCGATTTCGTTGTGCGATTTCGTTGTTCGATTTCGTTGTTCGATTTCGAAGTTCGATTTCGTTGTTCGATTTCGTTGTTGTTCGATTCGTTATTCGATTTCGTTGTTCGATTTCGTTGTTCGATTTCGTTGTTCGATTTCGTTGTTCGATTTCGTTGTTCCATTTCGTTGTTCGATTTCGTTGTTCGATTTCGTTGTTCGATTTCGTTGTTCGTTGTTAGATTTCGTTGTTCGTTGTTAGATTTCGTTGTTCGTTGTTAGATTTCGTTGTTCTTTGTTCGATTTCGTGGTTCGAATTCGTTGTTCGATTTCGTTGTTCGATTTCGAAGTTCGATTTCGTTGTTCGATTTCGTTGTTCGATTTCGTTGTTCGATTTCGTTGTTCGATTCGTTATTCGATTTCGTTGTTCGATTTCGTTGTTCGATTTCGTTGTTCCATTTCGTTGTTCGATTTCGTTGTTCGATTTCGTTGTTCGATTTCGTTGTTAGATTTCGTTGTTCGTTGTTAGATTTTGTTGTTCGATTTCATTGTTAGATTTCGTTGTTCGATTTCGTTGTTAGATTTCGTTGTTCGTTGTTAGATTTCGTTGTTCGTTGTTAGATTTCGTTGTTCTTTGTTCGATTTCGTGGTTCGAATTCGTTGTTCGAATTCGTTGTTCGATTTCGTTGTTCGAATTCGTTGTTCGAATTCGTTGTTCGAATTCGTTGTTCGATTTCGTTGTTCGATTTCGTTGTTCGATTTCGTTGTTCGATTTCGTTGTTCGATTTCGTTGTTCGATTTCGTTGTTCGATTTCGTTGTTCGATTTCGTTGTTAGATTTCGTTGTTCGTTGTTAGATTTCGTTGTTCGTTGTTAGATTTCGTTGTTCGTTGTTAGATTTCGTTGTTCTTTTTTCGATTTCGTGGTTCGAATTCGTTGTTCGAATTCGTTGTTCGATTTCGTTGTTCGATTTCGTGGTTCGAATTCGTTGTTCAAATTCGTTGTTCGATTTCGTTGTTCGATTTCGTTGTTAGATTTCGTTGTTCGATTTCGTTGTTCGATTTCGTTGTTCGATTTCGTTGTTCGATTTCGTTGTTAGATTTCGTTGTTCGTTGTTAGATTTCGTTGTTCGTTGTTAGATTTCGTTGTTCTTTGTTAGATTTCGTTGTGCTTTGTTAGATTTCGTTGTGCTTTGTTCGATTTCGTTGTGCTTTGTTCGATTTCGTGGTTCGAATTCGTTGTTCGATTTTGTTGTTCGATTTCGTTGTTCGATTTCGTTGTTCGATTTCGTTGTTCGATTTCGTTGTTCGATTTCGTTGTTCGATTTCGTTGTTCGATTTCGTTGTTCGATTTCGTTGTTCGATTTCGTTGTTCGATTTCGTTGTTCGATTTCGTTGTTCGATTTCGTTGTTCGATTTCGTTGTTCGATTTCGTTGTTCGATTTCGTTGTTCGATTTCGTTGTTCGATTTCGTTGTTCGATTTCGTTGTTCGATTTCGTTGTTCGATTTCGTTGTTCGATTTCGTTGTTCGATTTCGTTGTTCGATTTCGTTGTTCGATTCGTTATTCGATTTTGTTGTTCGATTTCGTTGTTCGATTTCGTTGTTCCATTTCGTTGTTCGATTTCGTTGTTCGATTTCGTTGTTCGATTTCGTTGTTAGATTTCGTTGTTCGTTGTTAGATTTCGTTGTTCGATTTCGTTGTTCGATTTCGTTGTTAGATTTCGTTGTTCGTTGTTAGATTTCGTTGTTCGTTGTTAGATTTCGTTGTTCTTTGTTCGATTTCGTGGTTCGAATTCGTTGTTCGATTTCGTTGTTCGAATTCGTTGTTCGAATTCGTTGTTCGAATTCGTTGTTCGATTTCGTTGTTCGATTTCGTTGTTCGATTTCGTTGTTCGATTTCGTTGTTCGTTTTCGTTGTTCGATTTCGTTGTTCGATTTCGTTGTTCGATTTCGTTGTTCGATTTCGTTGTTCGATTTCGTTGTTCGATTTCGTAGTTCGATTTCGTTGTTCGATTTCGTTGTTCGATTTCGTTGTTCGATTTCGTTGTTCGATTCGTTATTCGATTTCGTTGTTCGATTTCGTTGTTCGATTTCGTTGTTCCATTTCGTTGTTCGATTTCGTTGTTCGATTTTGTTGTTCGATTTCGTTGTTCGATTTCGTTGTTCGATTTCGTTGTTCGATTTCGTTGTTCGATTTCGTTGTTCGATTTCGTTGTTCGTTGTTAGATTTCGTTGTTCGTTGTTAGATTTCGTTGTTCGTTGTTAGATTTCGTTGTTCTTTGTTCGATTTCGTGGTTCGAATTCGTTGTTCGATTTCGTTGTTCGATTTCGTTGTTCGATTTCGTTGTTCGATTTCGTTGTTCGATTTCGTTGTTCGATTTCGTTGTTCGATTTCGTTGTTCGAATTCGTTGTTCGAATTCGTTCGATTTCGTTGTTCGATTTCGTTGTTCGTTGTTAGATTTCGTTGTTCGTTGTTAGATTTCGTTGTTCGTTGTTAGATTTCGTTGTTCTTTTTTCGATTTCGTGGTTCGAATTCGTTGTTCGAATTCGTTGTTCGATTTCGTTGTTCGATTTCGTTGTTCGATTTCGTGGTTCGAATTCGTTGTTCGAATTCGTTGTTCGATTTCGTTGTTCGATTTCGTTGTTCGATTTCGTTGTTCGATTTCGTTGTTAGATTTCGTTGTTCGTTGTTAGATTTCGTTGTTCGATTTCGTTGTTAGATTTCGTTGTTCGTTGTTAGATTTCGTTGTTCGTTGTTAGATTTCGTTGTTCTTTGTTCGATTTCGTGGTTCGAATTCGTTGTTCGAATTCGTTGTTCGATTTCGTTGTTCGATTTCGTTGTTCGATTTCGTTGTTCGATTTCGTTGTTCGATTTCGTTGTTCGATTTCGTTGTTCGATTTCGTTGTTCGATTTCGTTGTTCGATTTCGTTGTTCGATTTCGTTGTTCGATTTCGTTGTTCGATTTCGTTGTTCGATTTCGTTGTTCGATATCTTTGTTCGATTTCGTTGTTCGATTTCGTTGTTCGATTTCGTTGTTAGATTTCGTTGTTCGTTGTTAGATTTCGTTGTTCGTTGTTAGATTTCGTTGTTCGTTGTTAGATTTCGTTGTGCTTTGTTAGATTTCGTTGTGCTTTGTTCGATTTCGTGGTTCGAATTCGTTGTTCGATTTCGTTGTTCGATTTTGTTGTTCGATTTCGTTGTTCGATTTCGTTGTTCGATTTCGTTGTTCGATTTCGTTGTTCGATTTCGTTGTTCGATTTCGTTGTTCGATTTCGTTGTTCGATTTCGTTGTTCGATTTCGTTGTTCGATTTCGTTGTTCGATTTCGTTGTTCGATTTCGTTGTTCGATTTCGTTGTTCGATTTCGTTGTTCGATTTCGTTGTTCGATTTCGTTGTTCGATTTCGTTGTTCGATTTCGTTGTTCGATTTCGTTGTTCGATTTCGTTGTTCGATTTCGTTGTTCGATTTCGTTGTTCGATTTCGTTGTTCGATTCGTTATTCGATTTCGTTGTTCGATTTCGTTGTTAGATTTCGTTGTTCGTTGTTAGATTTCGTTGTTCGATTTCGTTGTTCGATTTCGTTGTTAGATTTCGTTGTTCGTTGTTAGATTTCGTTGTTCGTTGTTAGATTTCGTTGTTCTTTGTTCGATTTCGTGGTTCGAATTCGTTGTTCGATTTCGTTGTTCGAATTCGTTGTTCGATTTCGTTGTTCGATTTCGTTGTTCGATTTGGTTGTTCGATTTCGTTGTTCGTTTTCGTTGTTCGATTTCGTTGTTCGATTTCGTTGTTCGATTTCGTTGTTCGATTTCGTTGTTCGATTTCGTTGTTCGATTTCGTTGTTCGATTTCGTTGTTCGATTTCGTTGTTCGATTTCGTTGTTCGATTTCGTTGTTCGATTCGTTATTCGATTTCGTTGTTCGATTTCGTTGTTCGATTTCGTTGTTCCATTTCGTTGTTCGATTTCGTTGTTCGATTTCGTTGTTCGATTTCGTTGTTCGATTTCGTTGTTCGATTTCGTTGTTCGATTTCGTTGTTCGATTTCGTTGTTCGTTGTTAGATTTCGTTGTTCGTTGTTAGATTTCGTTGTTCGTTGTTAGATTTCGTTGTTCTTTGTTCGATTTCGTGGTTCGAATTCGTTGTTCGATTTCGTTGTTCGATTTCGTTGTTCGATTTCGTTGTTCGATTTCGTTGTTCGATTTCGTTGTTCGATTTCGTTGTTCGATTTCGTTGTTCGATTTCGTTGTTCGATTTCGTTGTTCGAATTCGTTGTTCGAATTCGTTGTTCGATTTCGTTGTTCGATTTCGTTGTTCGATTTCGTTGTTCGATTTCGTTGTTCGATTTCGTTGTTCGATTTCGTTGTTCGATTTCGTTGTTCGATTTCGTTGTTCGATTTCGTTGTTCGATTTCGTTGTTCGATTTCGTTGTTCGATTTCGTTGTTCGATTTCGTTGTTCGATTTCGTTGTTCGATTTCGTTGTTCGATTTCGTTGTTCGATTTCGTTGTTCGATTTCGTTGTTCGATTTCGTTGTTCGATTTCGTTGTTCGATTTCGTTGTTCGATTACGTTGTTCGATTACGTTGTTCGATTTCGTTGTTCGATTTCGTTGTTCGATTTCGTTGTTCGATTTCGTTGTTCGATTTCGTTGTTCGATTTCGTTGTTCGATTTCGTTATTCGATTTCGTTGTTCGATTTCGTTGTTCGATTTCGTTGTTCGATTTCGTTGTTCGAATTCGTTGTTCGAATTCGTTGTTCGAATTCGTTGTTCGATTTCGTTGTTCGATTTCGTTGTTCGATTTCGTTGTTCGATTTCGTTGTTCGATTTCGTTGTTCGATTTCGTTGTTCGATTTCGTTGTTCGATTTCGTTGTTAGATTTCGTTGTTCGTTGTTAGATTTCGTTGTTCGATTTCGTTGTTAGATTTCGTTGTTCGTTGTTAGATTTCGTTGTTCGTTGTTAGATTTCGTTGTTCTTTGTTCGATTTCGTGGTTCGAATTCGTTGTTCGAATTCGTTGTTCGATTTCGTTGTTCGATTTCGTTGTTCGATTTCGTTGTTCGATTTCGTTGTTCGATTTCGTTGTTCGATTTCGTTGTTCGATTTCGTTGTTCGATTTCGTTGTTCGATTTCGTTGTTCGATTTCGTTGTTCGATTTCGTTGTTCGATTTCGTTGTTCGATTTCGTTGTTCGATATCTTTGTTCGATTTCGTTGTTCGATTTCGTTGTTCGATTTCGTTGTTAGATTTCGTTGTTCGTTGTTAGATTTCGTTGTTCGTTGTTAGATTTCGTTGTTCGTTGTTAGATTTCGTTGTGCTTTGTTAGATTTCGTTGTGCTTTGTTCGATTTCGTGGTTCGAATTCGTTGTTCGATTTCGTTGTTCGATTTTGTTGTTCGATTTCGTTGTTCGATTTCGTTGTTCGATTTCGTTGTTCGATTTCGTTGTTCGATTTCGTTGTTCGATTTCGTTGTTCGATTTCGTTGTTCGATTTCGTTGTTCGATTTCGTTGTTCGATTTCGTTGTTCGATTTCGTTGTTCGATTTCGTTGTTCGATTTCGTTGTTCGATTTCGTTGTTCGATTTCGTTGTTCGATTTCGTTGTTCGATTTCGTTGTTCGATTTCGTTGTTCGATTTCGTTGTTCGATTTCGTTGTTCGATTTCGTTGTTCGATTTCGTTGTTCGATTTCGTTGTTCGATTTCGTTGTTCGATTCGTTATTCGATTTCGTTGTTCCGATTCGTTATTCGATTTCGTTGTTCGATTTCGTTGTTAGATTTCGTTGTTCGTTGTTAGATTTCGTTGTTCGATTTCGTTGTTCGATTTCGTTGTTAGATTTCGTTGTTCGTTGTTAGATTTCGTTGTTCGTTGTTAGATTTCGTTGTTCTTTGTTCGATTTCGTGGTTCGAATTCGTTGTTCGATTTCGTTGTTCGAATTCGTTGTTCGATTTCGTTGTTCGATTTCGTTGTTCGATTTGGTTGTTCGATTTCGTTGTTCGTTTTCGTTGTTCGATTTCGTTGTTCGATTTCGTTGTTCGATTTCGTTGTTCGATTTCGTTGTTCGATTTCGTTGTTCGATTTCGTTGTTCGATTTCGTTGTTCGATTTCGTTGTTCGATTTCGTTGTTCGATTTCGTTGTTCGATTCGTTATTCGATTTCGTTGTTCGATTTCGTTGTTCGATTTCGTTGTTCCATTTCGTTGTTCGATTTCGTTGTTCGATTTCGTTGTTCGATTTCGTTGTTCGATTTCGTTGTTCGATTTCGTTGTTCGATTTCGTTGTTCGATTTCGTTGTTCGTTGTTAGATTTCGTTGTTCGTTGTTAGATTTCGTTGTTCGTTGTTAGATTTCGTTGTTCTTTGTTCGATTTCGTGGTTCGAATTCGTTGTTCGATTTCGTTGTTCGATTTCGTTGTTCGATTTCGTTGTTCGATTTCGTTGTTCGATTTCGTTGTTCGATTTCGTTGTTCGATTTCGTTGTTCGATTTCGTTGTTCGATTTCGTTGTTCGAATTCGTTGTTCGAATTCGTTGTTCGATTTCGTTGTTCGATTTCGTTGTTCGATTTCGTTGTTCGATTTCGTTGTTCAATTTCGTTGTTCGATTTCGTTGTTCGATTTCGTTGTTCGATTTCGTTGTTCGATTTCGTTGTTCGATTTCGTTGTTCGATTTCGTTGTTCGATTTCGTTGTTCGATTTCGTTGTTCGATTTCGTTGTTCGATTTCGTTGTTCGATTTCGTTGTTCGATTTCGTTGTTCGATTTCGTTGTTCGATTTCGTTGTTCGATTTCGTTGTTCGATTTCGTTGTTCGATTACGTTGTTCGATTACGTTGTTCGATTTCGTTGTTCGATTTCGTTGTTCGATTTCGTTGTTCGATTTCGTTGTTCGATTTCGTTGTTCGATTTCGTTGTTCGATTTCGTTATTCGATTTCGTTGTTCGATTTCGTTGTTCGATTTCGTTGTTCGATTTCGTTGTTCGAATTCGTTGTTCGAATTCGTTGTTCGAATTCGTTGTTCGATTTCGTTGTTCGATTTCGTTGTTCGATTTCGTTGTTCGATTTCGTTGTTCGATTTCGTTGTTCGATTTCGTTGTTCGATTTCGTTGTTCGATTTCGTTGTTCGATTTCGTTGTTCGATTTCGTTGTTCGATTTCGTTGTTCGATTTCGTTGTTCGATTTCGTTGTTCGATTTCGTTGTTCGATTTCGTTGTTCGATTTCGTTGTTCGATTTCGTTGTTCGATTTCGTTGTTCGATTTCGTTGTTCGATTTCGTTGTTCGATTTCGTTGTTCGATTTCGTTGTTCGATTTCGTTGTTCGATTTCGTTGTTCGATTTCGTTGTTCGATTTCGTTGTTCGATTTCGTTGTTCGATTTCGTTGTTCGATTTCGTTGTTCGATTTCGTTGTTCCATTTCGTTGTTCGATTTCGTTGTTCGATTTCGTTGTTCGATTTCGTTGTTAGATTTCGTTGTTCGTTGTTAGATTTCGTTGTTCGATTTCGTTGTTAGATTTCGTTGTTCGTTGTTAGATTTCGTTGTTCGTTGTTAGATTTCGTTGTTCGTTGTTAGATTTCGTTGTTCTTTGTTCGATTTCGTGGTTCGAATTCGTTGTTCGAATTCGTTGTTCGATTTCGTTGTTCGATTTCGTTGTTCGATTTCGTTGTTCGATTTCGTTGTTCGATTTCGTTGTTCGTTGTTAGATTTCGTTGTTCGTTGTTAGATTTCGTTGTTCTTTGTTCGATTTCGTGGTTCGAATTCGTTGTTCGATTTCGTTGTTCGATTTCGTTGTTCGATTTCGTTGTTCGATTTCGTTGTTCGATTTCGTTGTTCGATTTCGTTGTTCGATTTCGTTGTTCGATTTCGTTGTTCGATTTCGTTGTTCGATTTCGTTGTTCGATTTCGTTGTTCGATTTCGTTGTTCGATTTCGTTGTTCGATTTCGTTGTTCGATTTCGTTGTTCGATTTCGTTGTTCGATTTCGTTGTTCGATTTCGTTGTTCGATTTCGTTGTTCCATTTCGTTGTTCGATTTCGTTGTTCGATTTCGTTGTTCGATTTCGTTGTTCGTTGTTAGATTTCGTTGTTCGTTGTTAGATTTCGTTGTTCGTTGTTAGATTTCGTTGTTCTTTGTTCGATTTCGTGGTTCGAATTCGTTGTTCGATTTCGTTGTTCGATTTCGAAGTTCGATTTCGTTGTTCGATTTCGTTGTTCGATTTCGTTGTTCGATTTCGTTGTTCGATTTCGTTGTTCGATTTCGTTGTTCGATTTCGTTGTTCGATTTCGTTATTCGATTTCGTTGTTCGATTTCGTTGTTCGATTTCGTTGTTCGAATTCGTTGTTCGAATTCGTTGTTCGATTTCGTTGTTCGATTTCGTTGTTCGATTTCGTTGTTCGATTTCGTTGTTCGATTTCGTTGTTCGATTTCGTTGTTCGATTTCGTTGTTCGATTTCGTTGTTCGATTTCGTTGTTCGATTTCGTTGTTCGATTTCGTTGTTCGATTTCGTTGTTCGATTTCGTTGTTCGATTTCGTTGTTCGATTTCGTTGTTCGATTTCGTTGTTCGATTTCGTTGTTCGATTTCGTTGTTCGATTTCGTTGTTCGATTTCGTTGTTCGATTTCGTTGTTCGATTTCGTTGTTCGATTTCGTTGTTCGATTTCGTTGTTCGATTTCGTTGTTCGATTTCGTTGTTCGATTTCGTTGTTCGATTTCGTTGTTCGATTTCGTTGTTCGATTTCGTGGTTCGAATTCGTTGTTCGAATTTGTTGTTCGATTTCGTTGTTCGATTTCGTTGTTCGATTTCGTTGTTCGATTTCGTTGTTCGATTTCGTTGTTCGATTTCGTTGTTCGATTTCGTTGTTCGATTTCGTTGTTCGATTTCGTTGTTCGATTTCGTTGTTCGATTTCGTTGTTCCATTTCGTTGTTCGATTTCGTTGTTCGATTTCGTTGTTCGATTTCGTTGTTCGATTTCGTTGTTCGATTTCGTTGTTCGATTTCGTTGTTCGATTTCGTTGTTCGATTTCGTTGTTCGATTTCGTTGTTCGATTTCGTTGTTCGATTTCGTTGTTCGATTTCGTTGTTCGATTTCGTTGTTCGATTTCGTTGTTCGATTTCGTTGTTCGATTTCGTTGTTCGATTTCGTTGTTCGATTTCGTTGTTCGATTTCGTTGTTCGATTTCGTTGTTCGATTTCGTTGTTCGATTTCGTTGTTCGATTTCGTTGTTTGATTTCGTTGTTCGATTTCGTTGTTCGATTTCGTTGTTCGATTTCGTTGATCGATTTCGTTGTTCGATTTCGTTGTTCGATTTCGTTGTTCGATTTCGTTGTTCGATTTCGTTGTTCGATTTCGTTGTTCGATTTCGTTGTTCGATTTCGTTGTTCGATTTCGTTGTTCGAATTCGTTGTTCGATTTCGTTGTTCGATTTCGTGGTTCGAATTCGTTGTTCGAATTCGTTGTTCGATTTCGTTGTTCGATTTCGTTGTTCGATTTCGTTGTTCGATTTCGTTGTTCGATTTCGTTGTTCGATTTCGTTGTTCGATTTCGTTGTTCGATTTCGTTGTTCGATTTCGTTGTTCGATTTCGTTGTTCCATTTCGTTGTTCGATTTCGTTGTTCGATTTCGTTGTTCCATTTCGTTGTTCGATTTCGTTGTTCGATTTCGTTGTTCGATTTCGTTGTTCGATTTCGTTGTTCGATTTCGTTGTTCGATTTCGTTGTTCGATTTCGTTGTTCGATTTCGTTGTTCGATTTCGTTGTTCGATTTCGTTGTTCGATTTCGTTGTTCGATTTCGTTGTTCGATTTCGTTGTTCGATTTCGTTGTTCGATTTCGTTGTTCGATTTCGTTGTTCGATTTCGTTGTTCGATTTCGTTGTTCGATTTCGTTGTTCGATTTCGTTGTTCGATTTCGTTGTTCGATTTCGTTGTTCGATTTCGTTGTTCGATTTCGTTGTTCGATTTCGTTGTTCGATTTCGTTGTTCGATTTCGTTGTTCGATTTCGTTGTTCGATTTCGTTGTTCGATTTCGTTGTTCGAATTCGTTGTTCGATTTCGTTGTTCGATTTCGTTGTTCGAATTCGTTGTTCGAATTCGTTGTTCGATTTCGTTGTTCGATTTCGTTGTTCGATTTCGTTGTTCGATTTCGTTGTTCGATTTCGTTGTTCGATTTCGTTGTTCGATTTCGTTGTTCGATTTCGTTGTTCGATTTCGTTGTTCGATTTCGTTGTTCGATTTCGTTGTTCGATTTCGTTGTTCGATTTCGTTGTTCGATTTCGTTGTTCCATTTCGTTGTTCGATTTCGTTGTTCGATTTCGTTGTTCGATTTCGTTGTTCCATTTCGTTGTTCGATTTCGTTGTTCGATTTCGTTGTTCGATTTCGTTGTTCGATTTCGTTGTTCGATTTCGTTGTTCGATTTCGTTGTTCGATTTCGTTGTTAGATTTCGGTGTTCGTTGTTAGATTTCGTTGTTAGATTTCGTTGTTCGATTTCGTTGTTCGATTTCGTTGTTCGATTTCGTTGTTCGATTTCGTTGTTAGATTTCGTTGTTCGTTGTTAGATTTCGTTGTTCGTTGTTAGATTTCGTTGTTCGTTGTTCGATTTCGTTGTTCGATTTCGTTGTTCGATTTCGTTCTTCGATTTCGTTGTTCGATTTCGTTGTTCGATTTCGTTGTTCGATTTCGTTGTTCGATTTCGTTGTTCGATTTCGTTGTTCGATTTCGTTGTTCGATTTCGTTCGATTTCGTTGTTCGATTTCGTTGTTCCATTTCGTTGTTCGATTTCGTTGTTCGATTTCGTTGTTCGATTTCGTTGTTCGATTTCGTTGTTCGATTTCGTTGTTAGATTTCGTTGTTCGTTGTTAGATTTCGTTGTTCGATTTCGTTGTTAGATTTCGTTGTTCGTTGTTAGATTTCGTTGTTCGTTGTTAGATTTCGTTGTTCGTTGTTAGATTTCGTTGTTCTTTGTTCGATTTCGTGGTTCGAATTCGTTGTTCGAATTCGTTGTTCGATTTAGTTGTTCGATTCCGTTGTTCGATTTCGTTGTTCGATTTCGTTGTTCGTTGTTAGATTTCGTTGTTCGTTGTTAGATTTCGTTGTTCTTTGTTCGATTTCGTGGTTCGAATTCGTTGTTCGATTTCGTTGTTCGATTTCGTTGTTCGATTTCGTTGTTCGATTTCGTTGTTCGATTTCGTTGTTCGATTTCGTTGTTCGATTTCGTTGTTCGATTTCGTTGTTCGATTTCGTTGTTCGATTTCGTTGTTCGATTTCGTTGTTCGATTTCGTTGTTCCATTTCGTTGTTCGATTTCGTTGTTCGATTTCGTTGTTCGATTTCGTTGTTCCATTTCGTTGTTCGATTTCGTTGTTCGATTTCGTTGTTCGATTTCGTTGTTCGATTTCGTTGTTCGATTTCGTTGTTAGATTTCGTTGTTCGTTGTTAGATTTCGTTGTTCGATTTCGTTGTTCGATTTCGTTGTTAGATTTCGTTGTTCGTTGTTAGATTTCGTTGTTCGATTTCGTTGTTCGATTTCGTGGTTCGAATTCGTTGTTCGATTTCGTTCGATTTTGTTGTTCGATTTCGTTGTTCGATTTCGTTGTTCGATTTCGTTGTTCGATTTCGTTGTTAGATTTCGTTGTTCGTTGTTAGATTTCGTTGTTCGATTTCGTTGTTCGATTTCGTTGTTCGATTTCGTTGTTCGATTTCGTTGTTCGATTTCGTTGTTAGATTTCGTTGTTCGTTGTTAGATTTCGTTGTTCGTTGTTAGATTTCGTTGTTCGTTGTTAGATTTCGTTGTTCTTTGTTCGATTTCGTGGTTCGAATTCGTTGTTCGATTTCGTTGTTCGATTTCGTTGTTCGATTTCGTTGTTCGATTTCGTTGTTCGATTTCGTTGTTCGATTTCGTTGTTCGATTTCGTTGTGCGATTTCGTTGTGCGATTTCATTGTTCGATTTCGAAGTTCGATTTCGTTGTTCGATTTCGTTGTTCGATTTCGTTGTTCGATTTCGTTGTTCGATTTCGTTGTTCGATTTCGTTGTTCGATTTCGTTGTTCGATTTCGTTGTTCGATTTCGTTGTTCGATTTCGTTGTTCGATTTCGTTGTTCCATTTCGTTGTTCGATTTCGTTGTTCGATTTCGTTGTTCGATTTCGTTGTTCCATTTCGTTGTTCGATTTCGTTGTTCGATTTCGTTGTTCGATTTCGTTGTTCGATTTCGTTGTTCGATTCGTTGTTCGATTTCGTTGTTCGATTTCGTTGTTCGATTTCGTTGTTAGATTTCGGTGTTCGTTGTTAGATTTCGTTGTTAGATTTCGTTGTTCGATTTCGTTGTTCGAATTCGTTGTTCGATTTCGTTGTTCGATTTCGTGGTTCGAATTCGTTGTTCGAATTCGTTGTTCGATTTCGTTGTTCGATTTCGTTGTTCGATTTCGTTGTTCGATTTCGTTGTTCGATTTCGTTGTTCGATTTCGTTGTTCGATTTCGTTGTTCGATTTCGTTGTTCGATTTCGTTGTTCGATTTCGTTGTTCGATTTCGTTGTTCCATTTCGTTGTTCGATTTCGTTGTTCGATTTCGTTGTTCGATTTCGTTGTTCCATTTCGTTGTTCGATTTCGTTGTTCGATTTCGTTGTTCGATTTCGTTGTTCGATTTCGTTGTTCGATTTCTTTGTTCGATTTCGTTGTTAGATTTCGGTGTTCGTTGTTAGATTTCGTTGTTAGATTTCGTTGTTCGATTTCGTTGTTCGATTTCGTTGTTCGATTTCGTTGTTCGATTTCGTTGTTAGATTTCGTTGTTCGTTGTTAGATTTCGTTGTTCGTTGTTAGATTTCGTTGTTCGTTGTTCGATTTCGTTGTTCGATTTCGTTGTTCGATTTCGTTGTTCGATTTCGTTGTTCGATTTCGTTGTTCGATTTCGTTGTTCGATTTCCTTGTTCGATTTCGTTGTTCGATTTCGTTGTTCGATTTCGTTGTTCGATTTCGTTGTTCGATTTCGTTCGATTTCGTTGTTCGATTTCGTTGTTCCATTTCGTTGTTCGATTTCGTTGTTCGATTTCGTTGTTCGATTTCGTTGTTCGATTTCGTTGTTCGATTTCGTTGTTAGATTTCGTTGTTCGTTGTTAGATTTCGTTGTTCGATTTCGTTGTTAGATTTCGTTGTTCGTTGTTAGATTTCGTTGTTCGTTGTTAGATTTCGTTGTTCGATTTCGTTGTTAGATTTCGTTGTTCGTTGTTAGATTTCGTTGTTCGTTGTTAGATTTCGTTGTTCGTTGTTAGATTTCGTTGTTCTTTGTTCGATTTCGTGGTTCGAATTCGTTGTTCGAATTCGTTGTTCGATTTCGTTGTTCGATTTCGTTGTTCGATTTCGTTGTTCGATTTCGTTGTTCGATTTCGTTGTTCGTTGTTAGATTTCGTTGTTCGTTGTTAGATTTCGTTGTTCTTTGTTCGATTTCGTGGTTCGAATTCGTTGTTCGATTTCGTTGTTCGATTTCGTTGTTCGATTTCGTTGTTCGATTTCGTTGTTCGATTTCGTTGTTCGATTTCGTTGTTCGATTTCGTTGTTCGATTTCGTTGTTCGATTTCGTTGTTCCATTTCGTTGTTCGATTTCGTTGTTCGATTTCGTTGTTCGATTTCGTTGTTCCATTTCGTTGTTCGATTTCGTTGTTCGATTTCGTTGTTCGATTTCGTTGTTCGATTTCGTTGTTCGATTTCGTTGTTCGATTTCGTTGTTAGATTTCGTTGTTCGTTGTTAGATTTCGTTGTTCGATTTCGTTGTTCGATTTCGTTGTTAGATTTCGTTGTTCGTTGTTAGATTTCGTTGTTCGATTTCGTTGTTCGATTTCGTGGTTCGAATTCGTTGTTCGATTTCGTTCGATTTTGTTGTTCGATTTCGTTGTTCGATTTCGTTGTTCGATTTCGTTGTTCGATTTCGTTGTTAGATTTCGTTGTTCGTTGTTAGATTTCGTTGTTCGATTTCGTTGTTCGATTTCGTTGTTCGATTTCGTTGTTCGATTTCGTTGTTCGATTTCGTTGTTAGATTTCGTTGTTCGTTGTTAGATTTCGTTGTTCGTTGTTAGATTTCGTTGTTCGTTGTTAGATTTCGTTGTTCTTTGTTCGATTTCGTGGTTCGAATTCGTTGTTCGATTTCGTTGTTCGATTTCGTTGTTCGATTTCGTTGTTCGATTTCGTTGTTCGATTTCGTTGTTCGATTTCGTTGTTCGATTTCGTTGTGCGATTTCGTTGTTCGATTTCGAAGTTCGATTTCGTTGTTCGATTTCGTTGTTCGATTTCGTTGTTCGATTTCGTTGTTCGATTTCGTTGTTCGATTTCGTTGTTCGATTTCGTTGTTCGATTTCGTTGTTCGATTTCGTTGTTCGATTTCGTTGTTCGATTTCGTTGTTCGATTTCGTTGTTCGATTTCGTTGTTCGATTTCGTTGTGCGATTTCGAAGTTCGATTTCGTTGTTCGATTTCGTTGTTCGATTTCGTTGTTCGATTTCGTTGTTCGATTTCGTTGTTCGATTTCGTTGTTCGAATTCGTTGTTCGAATTCGTTGTTCGAATTCGTTGTTCGATTTCGTTGTTCGATTTCGTTGTTCGATTTCGTTGTTCGATTTCGTTGTTCGATTTCGTTGTTCGATTTCGTTGTTCGATTTCGTTGTTCGATTTCGTTGTTCGATTTCGTTGTTCGATTTCGTTGTTCGATTTCGTTGTTCGATTTCGTTGTTCCATTTCGTTGTTCGATTTCGTTGTTCGATTTCGTTGTTCGATTTCGTTGTTCGATTTCGTTGTTCGATTTCGTTGTTCGATTTCGTTGTTAGATTTCGTTGTTCGTTGTTAGATTTCGTTGTTCGATTTCGTTGTTCGATTTCGTTGTTAGATTTCGTTGTTCGTTGTTAGATTTCGTTGTTCGATTTCGTTGTTCGATTTCGTGGTTCGAATTCGTTGTTCGATTTCGTTCGATTTTGTTGTTCGATTTCGTTGTTCGATTTCGTTGTTCGATTTCGTTGTTCGATTTCGTTGTTAGATTTCGTTGTTCGTTGTTAGATTTCGTTGTTCGATTTCGTTGTTCGATTTCGTTGTTCGATTTCGTTGTTCGATTTCGTTGTTCGATTTCGTTGTTAGATTTCGTTGTTCGTTGTTAGATTTCGTTGTTCGTTGTTAGATTTCGTTGTTCGTTGTTAGATTTCGTTGTTCGTTGTTAGATTTCGTTGTTCTTTGTTCGATTTCGTGGTTCGAATTCGTTGTTCGATTTCGTTGTTCGATTTCGTTGTTCGATTTCGTTGTTCGATTTCGTTGTTCGATTTCGTTGTTCGATTTCGTTGTTCGATTTCGTTGTGCGATTTCATTGTTCGATTTCGAAGTTCGATTTCGTTGTTCGATTTCGTTGTTCGATTTCGTTGTTCGATTTCGTTGTTCGATTTCGTTGTTCGATTTCGTTGTTCGATTTCGTTGTTCGATTTCGTTGTTCGATTTCGTTGTTCGATTTCGTTGTTCGATTTCGTTGTGCGATTTCGAAGTTCGCTTTCGTTGTTCGATTTCGTTGTTCGATTTCGTTGTTCGATTTCGTTGTTCGATTTCGTTGTTCGATTTCGTTGTTCGAATTCGTTGTTCGAATTCGTTGTTCGAATTCGTTGTTCGATTTCGTTGTTCGATTTCGTTGTTCGATTTCGTTGTTCGATTTCGTTGTTCGATTTCGTTGTTCGATTTCGTTGTTCGATTTCGTTGTGCGATTTCGTTGTGCGATTTCATTGTTCGATTTCGAAGTTCGATTTCGTTGTTCGATTTCGTTGTTCGATTTCGTTGTTCGATTTCGTTGTTCGATTTCGTTGTTCGATTTCGTTGTTCGATTTCGTTGTTCGATTTCGTTGTTCGATTTCGTTGTGCGATTTCGTTGTTCGATTTCGTTGTTCGATTTCGAAGTTCGATTTCGTTGTTCGATTTCGTTGTTCGATTTCGTTGTTCGATTTCGTTGTTCGAATTCGTTGTTCGAATTCGTTGTTCGAATTCGTTGTTCGATTTCGTTGTTCGATTTCGTTGTTCGATTTCGTTGTTCGATTTCGTTTTTCGATTTCGTTGTTCGATTTCGTTGTTCGATTTCGTTGTTCGATTTCGTTGTTCGATTTCGTTGTTCGATTTCGTTGTTCGATTTCGTTGTTCGATTCGTTGTTCGATTTAGTTGTTCGATTTCGTTGTTCGATTTCGTTGTTCCATTTCGTTGTTCGATTTCGTTGTTCGATTTCGTTGTTCGATTTCGTTGTTTGATTTCGTTGTTCGATTTCGTTGTTCGTTGTTAGATTTCGTTGTTCGTTGTTAGATTTCGTTGTTCTTTGTTCGATTTCGTGGTTCGAATTCGTTGTTCGATTTCGTTGTTCGATTTCGAAGTTCGATTTCGTTGTTCGATTTCGTTGTTCGATTTCGTTGTTCGATTTCGTTGTTCGATTCGTTATTCGATTTCGTTGTTCGATTTCGTTGTTCGATTTCGTTGTTCCATTTCGTTGTTCGATTTCGTTGTTCGATTTCGTTGTTCGATTTCGTTGTTAGATTTCGTTGTTCGTTGTTAGATTTCGTTGTTCGATTTCGTTGTTAGATTTCGTTGTTCGATTTCGTTGTTAGATTTCGTTGTTCGTTGTTAGATTTCGTTGTTCGTTGTTAGATTTCGTTGTTCTTTGTTCGATTTCGTGGTTCGAATTCGTTGTTCGAATTCGTTGTTCGATTTCGTTGTTCGAATTCGTTGTTCGAATTCGTTGTTCGAATTCGTTGTTCGATTTCGTTGTTCGATTTCGTTGTTCGATTTCGTTGTTCGATTTCGTTGTTCGATTTCGTTGTTCGATTTCGTTGTTCGATTTCGTTGTTCGATTTCGTTGTTCGATTTCGTTGTTCGTTGTTAGATTTTTCGTTGTTCGTTGTTAGATTTCGTTGTTCTTTGTTCGATTTCGTGGTTCGAATTCGTTGTTCGAATTCGTTGTTCGATTTCGTTGTTCGATTTCGTTGTTCGATTTCGTTGTTCGATTTCGTGGTTCGAATTCGTTGTTCGAATTCGTTGTTCGATTTCGTTGTTCGATTTCGTTGTTCGATTTCGTTGTTCGATTTCGTTGTTCGATTTCGTTGTTCGATTTCGTTGTTCGATTTCGTTGTTCGATTTCTTTGTTCGATTTCGTTGTTCGATTTCGTTGTTCGATTTCGTTGTTTTAGATTTCGTTGTTCGTTGTTAGATTTCGTTGTTCGTTGTTAGATTTCGTTGTTCGTTGTTAGATTTCGTTGTGCTTTGTTCGATTTCGTGGTTCGAATTCGTTGTTCGAATTCGTTGTTCGATTTCGTTGTTCGATTTCGTTG
The DNA here is from genome assembly GCA_963243735.1 of Neocrepidodera transversa. Taxonomy (NCBI): domain Eukaryota; kingdom Metazoa; phylum Arthropoda; class Insecta; order Coleoptera; family Chrysomelidae; genus Neocrepidodera; species Neocrepidodera transversa. The sequence goes on from CAUJLB010000019.1 coordinate 151,932, forward strand.
TTCGATTTTGTTGTTCGATTTCGTTGTTCGATTTCGTTGTTCGATTTCGTTGTTCGATTTCGTTGTTCGATTTCGTTGTTCGATTTCGTTGTTCGATTTCGTTGTTCGATTTCGTTGTTCGATTTCGTTGTTCGATTTCGTTGTTCGATTTCGTTGTTCGATTTCGTTGTTCGATTTCGTTGTTCGATTTCGTTGTTCGATTTCGTTGTTCGATTTCGTTGTTCGATTCGTTGTTCGATTTCGTTGTTCGATTTCGTTGTTCGATTTCGTTGTTCCATTTCGTTGTTCCATTTCGTTGTTCGATTTCGTTGTTCGATTTCGTTGTTCGATTTCGTTGTTAGATTTCGTTGTTCGTTGTTAGATTTCGTTGTTCGATTTCGTTGTTCGATTTCGTTGTTAGATTTCGTTGTTCGTTGTTAGATTTCGTTGTTCGTTGTTAGATTTCGTTGTTCGTTGTTAGATTTCGTTGTTCTTTGTTCGATTTCGTGGTTCGAATTCGTTGTTCGAATTCGTTGTTCGATTTCGTTGTTCGAATTCGTTGTTCGAATTCGTTGTTCGAATTCGTTGTTCGATTTCGTTGTTCGATTTCGTTGTTCGATTTCGTTGTTCGATTTCGTTGTTCGTTTTCGTTGTTCGATTTCGTTGTTCGATTTCGTTGTTCGATTTCGTTGTTCGATTTCGTTGTTCGATTTCTTTGTTCGATTTCGTTGTTGGATTTCGTTGTTCGATTTCGTTGTTCGATTTCGTTGTTCGATTCGTTATTCGATTTCGTTGTTCGATTTCGTTGTTCGATTTCGTTGTTCCATTTCGTTGTTCGATTTCGTTGTTCGATTTCGTTGTTCGATTTCGTTGTTCGATTTCGTTGTTCGATTTCGTTGTTCGTTGTTAGATTTCGTTGTTCGTTGTTAGATTTCGTTGTTCGTTGTTAGATTTCGTTGTTCTTTGTTCGATTTCGTGGTTCGAATTCGTTGTTCGATTTCGTTGTTCGATTTCGAAGTTCGATTTCGTTGTTCGATTTCGTTGTTCGATTTCGTTGTTCGATTTCGTTGTTCGATTCGTTATTCGATTT